>OX388311.1:11784544-11825655 GCA_947579605.1 Athripsodes cinereus
GTTCGAATCCACAGACTGGGTAATCTGGTGGGTAATGATACAGACATTTTTGCCGACAGTTTACCTAAATATAAACATGACGTTATAAATTATTTTAATGAATAACTAACAATGGGCATTTCGAAGAGTGTTTGTGTTTTGTTTTACTTTTTTTATCTATATTATATCTGTATACTATTTTTTGATTATTTATTCATCTGGTAATGTCACATCATTGATCATTTAAATTATAATTAACAATTTTCTGTTTAATTTATTGACATTTTAAATCATTACAGACAATTTGACATTTTAACTATTTATGACATTAATTCTTATGACATTTAAATTATTTGTATAATTTCCATTAGATTAGATTTTTTTTTTCTTCTATCTACATGACATCTCCTACATTATTGCAATTTTAATTCTTGACATATTAAATACTAAACATTTCATTGACATTCTGTACTGACACTCCAATATTTTATGATTTGACTTAAATTATTATTGTTATGAAATGATTCTCTTTTGTGTTTTGTTAATTCTTGTTTTCCAACTGTGTTGTGAATGAGATATTTGATTTGTGTATTATTTATTCTTGAACATGTAAAAGGCTCACGCCGTGGATTGTGAAATAAATAAAAAATAAATAAATAAAATAAATATAATTTTTTTCTCTAATAATTTTCCAATCTGAAGTTCAATTTCCTTTTTGTCTTCAATTGTGCAGCGATACGGCCTTTTACTGCAATATTTCTCCATTGACAGATCAATGTGTGCTTCATAATCAGTTACCATTCCGATGTCATATTTGTCCTTTGCAAATGCAGATTTATTGTTCAATATTAAATTATCAATCACTGTCTGTTGTTGACGATCCAGATGATTTATCCAAATTTTGAAGTTTTCATCACTGAAGTTCTCATTAAAGTTTATTAAATTATCAGATTTTATTTCCTTAGAAATTTCAGTATCTGACTTATTTGTTTCCTTAGAAACTATCTCACTTGTTTGTATAGGAACTTTCTGAAAGATTTCTAAGTTTTCATTTTGAACTAAGAAAAACTCTTTTATACAATCTAATCCGATCAAAAAATCGTAATTGAAATTTTCCTTGTCTATTACAAAAACATTCATTTTTATCTCCACATCAAAAATAGTTACATCGAGTGTTATAATGCCAGTTGCCTTTTTAACGCCATTAATTGTTTTCAAATTAGTATTGGTAGAGTAACTTGATTCTTTATTGTCTATCTTCAATAACCTTGAATTTATCAATGACACATTGGAGCCGGAGTCATAGATTCCAAATACTTCAACATTTTTATTCAATACTAATTTTAATTTAATCAATGGCGGCACTATTAGTTTTTTTGGTCTTCACACTACAGTTTACATTCCAATTCAGAATTGTTAATGTGCTTTATTATTTTATTATTTCTTTCTTTTCCACTGTTTATTTTTGTTTTGAACCAACAGGAATCTTCCGAGTGATAGCGCACACCTTTTTGTAGACTTTCACAAATACTACACTTCTCTTTCAATTGCTTAGAATCATCTCTTTTTTTAATAATTTTTTTCTTTACCACTAAATGTTCTAACTTGCCAAGTTCATTAAATAAGTCTTTGTATAAGTCTGTGTATACACAATGCAGAAACGCAACACCTATTCTGCAAATCCAATCTGCATGTTCCGGTGACGGGCCGTGTCTCTTCCCACATGCAAAGGCAAGAGCCAAGTCTCTGCCCGACTGTACGCAGTGAAATGGAGTAAAACCTTCACCTCATATATATATATATATATATATATATATTTATCAAAATAATACATGGATCCGAAATACACATATAGGAAAAAAGGTGTTTTTGTACATACCTACAAAAAATTCTAGTACTAAACTAACATACATTTCAGAAGCAGTATCAGCAAAGGAATGGAGATTAGTTGGCCAGGAACAAAACAGTAGCCAACTATTTTCTTGGATTTCTGAAGAGAATAATACAAATGTTTCCAATGTCGGAGTTTTTTCATTTGAAACATCTTCATTTGAGACTTTGCATACATTTAATAGTGTTGTAAACATCATCCAAGCATCTGTAAATGATTCACAAACTCTCCTTGGATATGTTGTCAAGGAGTCAGAATCCACTCCTTTTTTAGAACCAGTTAAATATGTATACAAACCATACATTATTGAACTGAAGTCCGCTTCTACTGTAGAACCAATACCACTTCTCTCCGAACGGACAAACAAACAGGTTATGGTACAGTTTCTATTTAAAAGCAGTGGTTCGTTTATTGGTAAAAATATTACTGACAAATTTATTCTCTTTACCCACTTGGAATGTAAGTAATTTTGTCATTTATATTTATTATTTTGTTGCTACTTATCAATATGATGTTATTGCATTGTATTTCTTTTGGTCAGCTTATTTCTTAATTAAACTTTGTCGTTTAATTTGTAGGCATTAAATATTATTGTATAAAACTTGAGAGAGATGGACTAGATGATTACACAGAAGAAACATGGAGTATCAAGGGAGCTCTCCCATCTCCAGATATTATTGTCAAATCATTCTCGTGGGCTCAATGGGATCCAGTTCATCAGGTGGGAAGCAAGCATATACAGAACTGTTGCATATTTTACTAACAAATATTATAAAAATGGATGAGAAATTTCTCATATTTTTTTTAACATTAAAAAAATATTTAGAATATCTATACCAATATTATAAAGAGGAAAGATTTGATTGTTTGCATTGAATAGGCTCCGAAACTACAGAACTGATTTGAAAAATTCTTTCACTGTTGTGAAGCTACACTATCCCTGGGTGACATAGGCTATATTATATTTTCATAAAGTTAGGGATCCTTACCAAAACTCGAATGTACCCGTGCAAAGCTGGGGAGGACCACCAAAATAAACATGAAATTTTTAATCCACAAAGCAATATTACTGATATAATGAGAAGAGAATGTTTACAACAAAATGTTATGCACTAATACATTGAATAAAATGATTATCAAATTGAAACTGTTATTTGAATACAGAAATTAACAAATGACTTGATCTAATTTCAATGCCATTTTTAATATTTTTCTTAATATTGCATATTTACTTCTAGGTTTTGTACTTCATTCACTACAAGTTACCAGTACAAAGTTATATAGAAGGTGATGATTCCAAAAAAAGTGGGGATACAACTCCAACATTATCAGCACTACAATTTCATCAAGATCTTCCTCACGAAACAGTTGTAAGTAGTACCTATTTATTAAGGCGACCATTTCTGTGTATCCACTTTCAAGGTAGCTAATGTAATGTGATACAAAAGCTAAAATGTAATGTTTTCACAACACGCTCCCTGTACCATAAAAAATATTCAAGAATAGTACTAAATTCAAAATGTTAAGTAGCCTATATTTGGTTGTAAATACCTGACTTTTCCTTAGTAAAGAAAAACTTATCAAAAAAGTAGAAGTTGAATTTGATCCTTGAATTTTACTGGAAAATTTCTATGACGTTATGAAATTGCTGCATTGGAATGATGAATATTTGCAAAATGCTATATTTTTCAGCTTAACATTCCTCTAAATCTGCCTCAACTTCCATCCAGCAATGAGTCGTCTCCAACATGTAATATGTATGAAGATGATGCTGTTCCTCTGAGAATACATGACTGCTCACTAGATCTACAAATTGTTTCCAATCCCTCGGGAATTGTGTGCATCTGCCATCACTATTTGTATCAGGTACAATACAATATTATTTTATTTAACTTATCCATTATTTCTTCACAATATGACGATTTTGTATGATTTTGCTTTGGGGCCAATTGACAGATTTTAGACCTGAAAACTGTTCATGTGTTTTTATAATACGTATAGTCGTCATAATTTCACCTTTAACACTCCTTCAAAATGTTGTATGGTTAATACGTTATAAACTATAGAACAATTAAACATTAATTCTGTTTTTATGCATTGAATGTCACCAGTAGTTTAATATTGTGCACAACATCATACTATAACGAAATATAATGATGATAATTAAATATTGCAAAATTTCAGAAATGGGTGTATATTACAGAATGATACATGAAACATAGTGCCAATAGCTGTTTGGTTAATCAATATTACAGTAATGGCTCAGTGTCGAACATGAGAAAAATAGTAGTGTACCATACCATTCTAGCACATACACTTATGTATGCAAACTAAACTAGGACTTAGTTGAAGAAGGACGAAAGTGGAATAAATGCTATGGAGATGTGATTGCTGTGAAGACTGGTTGGTAAAATGTTGTATGATAGAGTGAGGAGAATAGAATGAGGATATTAGAAGAGTGAGCACATGCATTTTGGAGTGATGTGGATAGAATGCGTGTCAATAAGATGTGATGGTTTTGACATGAGGAGCGAATGAATGCTGAAAGAGTAACTAAGAGGATGTATCAGCTTGAAGGAGGAGAGACTTTAAGTATTTATTCGGGCAATCGACCCTTTATCATTAGTAAATTAACAGTAAAGGGTAATATTCCCTAAAATAATGAAAAAGATTAATCTTTTGAAAAAAGAAGTAATATTTCAAATTCCTATACCAAATCAAAAATCTAGCGACAGGGGGTTAGCCGGTGAAAGACATCTTTCTCAACAAAAAACATTTGTTTTTTTAATTTCATTATGCAGTTCTACTTCCTTAACACCGACACGGTGAACACTAATATTTCATAATGTTTTTTAATCAGCCATTTTGAATGTGACACAAAATAATTAATTTTGAACGGTGTTTTACTCCCCAGTTTTTCAAAACAAAAATTAGTGATTGAAGAAAAAGAAGAATATCTCTTTAAAAAAATTGTATAATAAAGGTGTTTTGACTTATAAAATATTCATATTTCTTAAGTATTATAGTATTTTGATTATTTCAGCCCTCCAGTGATGACTCAAAGGGTAATCACAACATCAACCTGAGTGAAAACTTTACAGAAGGAACTAATCAAGGAGTCCATTTTGCATACTCCATTACACTTTTGCATCACGGTTATGTGACACACTGTGTGATTCCTGACCTTCCATGGCCTCTTGCAAAGTCACTCAGACCCACTTACCGTCTCTACAAGTGTAAATAGATTTTATATATATTTTATTTTATTTAAATAAAAAAAGTGGAGTTATTTATACCATCAAGAGATGCCGCAAACATAGAAATAATCAATAGACTAACTATATACTTAGAACGAATAGAATATCACAATGATAGATAAAATGTCCAGCTCTATGTTAAAAAAAAGTATATTCTGGATGAATATTATGTCTGTTATTATTATTATTTATAGATATCACGCTTCTGCCATAAACTCGCCCATTGCAAAAATTTATATGTCATGTTTATTTACTAATATTGGTTTTTTTGTGCAATAAAGCTTTTTTTTATTATTATTATTATTTTTATCTAAAAGATTGTTGCAATTTTTCAGCTGATTATTTATTGGTGCATCTTCCGAACCTATTTACGCATATGCTTGATATTGGATTGAGTCATGAACCCAACTGCCATATGGTGCTGCCCCCTAATGTAGCCATGCAAGGAGATCATCTTGTCTCACTACTTTCAAATGGGAAAAACATCATGGTAGATTTGATTACTCTGGATATTGTGAAGGTCTCCATTGCAAATTCACACTTCACATCTGTTTTCAAATCAAATACAACAATACAGAATAAGCTTTCAATCATGCACTATTTTCTGCAACATGATCTAAATATGGAGATTGTTGAAGAGGTAAGTAAAAAATAATATGTCATTATATGTGTAGGAAGAATTGATATTAAATTATATATTATTGACTTCCTTCTGATTTTGATGTATTATCTTGTTGTGTACACAGTTGAACATGCTTATTGCAAGTTTTAAAAAGTTGGGTAAATTCGCTCATTATTGCCTTTACTCGTTATATCAGGTATATAGGTATATGTGGAACTTTAAAGTTTATTTGATTTATTAGGATACGTTGTAAGGTATATGATAAAAGCAATAATTAAAAAACTATAAAAACCAAAAGTTAATAAAATTAATTAATATATTCAATTTAAAATTGTTTTACATTAAATATAAAAGTAAAACATAAAAATTACTGCATTTGATGAGAACAATGGTAAATAATGAGCTCATTATAACAGTGAAAAATTGTTTCAAAACAAACACGAATTAGATGGTTAGATTAAAGAAATCAGTAATATAGTGATTATCTTGCTTCTACATATCATCGCATTTTTTTATTAAGTTGGTTTGTTGATTTTATTTTGTACTTGATAACATGAAAAAAGAATAAAATAAAATGAAATAAATTAGAAGTGTGACAAATATTTGATGATGTAAACCAGTGATTCCCAAAGTGGTCCAGGTGGACCCCTCCACGAGAGACTCGACGGGGGTCCACGATGGCGTGAATAAAAAATGGGGGTCCACGAGTTGTAGAAGGGGGTCAACGAATCCATAGTTAAAGTATGGGGTATTTGATTAAAGCACCAGATATTGACATAAACAATAGTCGGTACAAATACCTGTTACATTGTAGAAAAAGGTACTGTGAATAAATATTCTGTAAGAAAACCGAGGAGTTTTTGAAATATTTCAAATTCTTATACCATTTTGAAAATTTAGCAACGGGGGGTTAGAAATACAGGGGGTCTACCGGAACCAGCAAATTTTTGAAAGTGGTCCATAAGAAAAAAAAGTTTGTGAACCTCCGATGTAAACAATATGATTTCAATCACATGCGACTGGAAAGCAAAGTGCGAGTATATGAGACTTGTGTCAGACCCAGAATGACTTATGGTATAGAATCGAGAAAGACACAAAAAAAGTTTGTGAACCTCCGATGTAAACAATATGATTTCAATTACATGCGACTGGAAAGCAAAGTGCGAGTATATGAGACTTGTGTCAGACCCAGAATGACTTATGGTATAGAATCGAGAAAGACACAAAAAAAACAAAGCACTATTGCAGACCGCTAAAATGAATTATTCTGGGCAATACATTAAGGGACAAAATTAGAAACACAGTAATACGTAAGACCTACATTACCGAAGACATTGTTAGATGGGGCAGGAAAAGAAGACGCTTCTGGCACTACCACGTAAAACTAATGAACAGTGATAGACTACCTCAAGTAGTCGCAAACAACGTGCCAACGGGAACTCGCCAACCTGAAAGGCCTGCAAAGAGATAGCAAGATAGTTGGAGCTCTATATCCTAGAAGATCTCATTGTCATACATACAGATCCAAAGATCTATTAAAAGAGGAAGAAGAAGAAAAATGCAAATATTTTCTCAATGTAGCCATGATCTCACTACAACTAAGCTCGGTATAACCAAGTTGGACTGTCTATTGGATGTAACATGTATTTTTTGTTTCAGCTAATAAATGAGCTATGTAACAATCCAAATGAAGCATTGGGAGTACTCTGTGCTGTACTCAAAGAATTCTTGATTGGAGGTACTTATATAGCAACAAAACACTGTCTACCTAGTTCTACTCTAGACTTTACACGACTTTTGCCATACACAACCAATAACAAATTAACTGATGTAAAAGTGAGTGAATTATTCTTAAATTTTCTTCTTACTGCATTTTGTTCTTTTCATGTTGCTTTGAGGATTATTTTAAAAGCATTGATGTATACTAGTAGTACCTAGTAATATAATCTGCATTTAATATAACTTTGTAACTGTTGGATTACTTCTGAAGTCAATGTGCGCATAACTAGGAGAGAGGAAGAAAAGAAAATGTATAGACAAATACTTGTTTACATTTCTTAAAAATGTATTCTATAAAACATTTAGCGCTTTGATGTACTGACATCTTCATAAAACTCTTTTACTGAGTTCAGAAGATATTAATACATTACTTATTTAACGGGCTGTTTCACCACCTCTGGATAAAGTTCTAGATAACTATCCGTAGGATAAATTTATCTACAAGATAAACTGAAGCGAGCGTTTCACCACCTACAGATATCTTACGGATTGTTTTCCGCCAGATAGCAGTGGCAACGTTGTAGTTTCATGCGTTTGTTGCATGAATGTATACACGTAGGTAGGAGTATATCGTGCGTTGCCTAGGAATATATCTAGGCAACGCACATGTAAACAAATTTTGACAGTTTAACACTATCTAAGACTTATCCGCTGGATAACTTATCTACAACTTTATCTATAGGATAGCGCTGTCATAAAATCGTGAAACGCATTTTTCGTTTTATCTGTTAGATTTGTGTTGGATTGGCTATCCGGCACTTTATCCAGAGGTGGTGAAACAGCCCGTTAGAGGCATTAACTATGTAACAATTTCTAGACATTTTTTTTTTAAATAAAATATTGAAAAGCCCGTCAATGGTGCAAGTGCACTGAAATCGCGATAGCGTAATTTAAATTAATGTACCAATAAACATAGTAATTCAAGTTTAAATATTTTATTTAAAAAAAAAATATCAATACATTAATCAAAATGCTAGTATTGTATTGTATATGTCGCTGCCAGATAGTGAAATTCTTTTTCAAAACTATTTGTTCAATATTTCCAACTAATTACAGATAAATTAAAGAAAACAGCACTAATTAACATATTATCAAGGTGCAGCAAACAAGTAAAAAAGTTTTTCGCTACAGTTAGCCAGTTGAATGACTAAGCGTTTTGTCTAAAAACAATAATCTTTTTTAGATGGGTGAAATTGTTGTCTCCGTAACTCAAGAGCAGCTATGGAATACAACAATGATGTTATTGTCTCCCAGACAGCGCATTGCTCCTTTTCGAACTGATATGTGGACTCGAATTTGGGAATATCTGACTCCAGTAACTAATAGATTCAAACCCCATCAAGTATTGGATAAGTTACGAGTGTCATTGGCTTGCTATCAGGTAATTCATAAAAATTAATTTTCAATTTACAATTATATAACATCAATTGATTAAGGTTTGCACTAAACTTCGGTGTGATTTTCAAGGCCGCCACGTACTGTTTTTGTAATTATCATATTTCAGAAACACTTTAATGGTCAACTGATGGTCTAGTTTTGTAATTTGAAATTAATTGTTTGAGACTTGGAGATGTTGATATTTAATTTGTTTTGAAAGCAGTATTCGTTTAGTCTGTCTAGATCCGATTGAAGCTTTTGACAGTTTCATTCATTGGTTATTTTGTTGATCTGTAGATGCGGACAACAATTATAGATCCATTTTATAAATTGGAATTGAATTAGCTAATTTCCATGTATATGGTAAAATGTCTTCTGATATGGAATATGAAAATAGTTTGTACAGAGGATATGCAAGTTGACTGGCACAATTCACGGCAAAAATTGACAGGATATGATCACTACCAGGTCCATCTTTTGTATTCAGTTTTTTCGGGTACTTTTTCATAAAATTTATACTCAGTTCTATTTTTGAGATACAGTTGATACATGGATGTATATAGGTAGGGGATGGAACGTTTATAGTAATTTGTATGAATGACAGCGAAGCCAAAAAGTGAGGAAGGGAAATCGACGGTGGCCATTTTGTATGGAACACTTTATTTAACATTTGTATGGGCAATGTATGGAAATTATTCACACAGTATCAGAAAAGATTATATTTACTTCTTTAAATAATTACAATGCCACATAACTTAATATTTTCATATACATGATGAAATAGGGAATAGGATGAGTTAATAAAATTGAGTATTTCATTTCACAATCATTATTTATTTTTAAACTTTGTTTTCATATACACACAATATGGAGAGAATGAATGACAATTGAAGGAAAATATAAAAAAATGTACAGAAATTATAGCTAGAAATAAAAACAAATTTTGATAGTTTTATTGAATATATAAAAATAAACAGGAGAAACTGAGAGATTTATAATAATAACAAAATGAATTGTAATTAACATACAACAAACTCAAAGCCCTCTGAAGAGCACTAACTTGTTGAGTGACTGGATGTATGCTATGGTAGGTTGAAGACATGTTGCACAGGTGGATTGATGTACGAACTCACATCTATCCTGTCAACTGCTGGTATTATATTGTCAACTGGAGATATTGAATATTCAGCTACCGGCACCGAACTCTCAATTGCTGATGTTGTACTCTCAATCGCAGACAATATTCTGCGATCTTTCTCTGAAACATAAAAAAATACCATATAAGTACAGTGAAACCTCTATCTATCGTTTTTGAAGGGATCTATTGAAATAAACTATAGATGCGGGAAAACAATGAATGCGGGAGTATAGATAATACAGTGGTACCTCGACATATGAGTTTAAATCATTCCGCAACCTTGTTTGTATTTCAAATTACTCGTATCTCAAAGCAAATTTCCCCAAGATCATAATATTATTTAGAATAGCTTCACAAAACTCTTGAAATTATTGTGCTATGCAGGTTGTATTGTGAGTGTGGCAAGAGTTATTATTTTACACACGTATTATGTAATTAGAGATAAATAACTCCAAGATGACATGGTCCAGATTTGCAAGGACAGGTGCATGTTATTTCACAGCGTATCTATGATGATCAAAGTTTGGCTTTATGTCATTTCTACACACATTCTCTATCTCTAAGCACAAGAGAAGATGTGTTACGGAGTAAAGATTAGATATATCTAAATGAATAATATAAAACATACTAACTTGCAACTGAGCGGGAAACCCAGGATATTTTGTAAGAATGACGTTTTTCTCCAACCTCGCAGAAAAACGAGATGTTTTTGAACACAAAACACTATGTTTACTTGGTGTCAAATATTGGATAATGTCCAGTTTCTCCTTTCTGGATCCTTTGGAAAACTACAAAAAATGATTTTGTTTATAAACATGCTATAATATCATTAACCTGACCAGATTTGTATGCATGAAACATTTCATTCTAACGGGTAAACAAACCAAACATCAGATTGTAGGTTCTTTGTATTGTCAGATGACAGAATGGAAAACAAGTTACATGTATAGATATAGGAGAATAAGGACAGATATATAGAACGTTTATAACATTATTATGATCATTTATAAGTAAACGAATTATAATATAAACGACTTTAAAATCGCAATATGTATTAAGATAAAAACTACAATACAAAACAACTTACCGAAAATATGACAATCCTGTTTCCTGCGAAAGTTGGATTGGATCATTGATAGATCATGTGTTAACATGATAGATCAATGGATTGGATACATTGATTGGATTTATAACCACAACCATTTATAGCGCACATCACCATGTTAATCATAAGTCATATTCTTCTAGATATAAAAACAAAAACCGATATGAAAAATTCAACTGATGAGCAAAAACTTGATACATTTTTAAAACAACTAAACATACAAGGGTTGGTTCACGGGAGCATAAATGTCACTCAATGTCGAGTGACCTGAACGACCATGAAGTTGCAGTGAGTGGTGAATATAACCCCGGATAATCGTGAATAACTTAGAGCGTTTTTATGACCCAAATGTCATCGTAATGGCGCCATTATTTATTACGTCTTGTTTTTATTAATATTTTATATTGCTTTTATAACTTTTAAAATTATTTTTGTTATTTTGGATTTACTTGTTGTTATAATTTCTTAAATTTGTCAACGTGTAAAAGACGTAAACTATAAATATATTTAAATAAATAAATATTTTTATTACTATTTGACTGGCGCCTTTTTATAGTAGCATTCAAGTTCTTTTGTGTTTCTTTTAAATGATAAAAATATTTTTGTCTCTAACGAAGGAATAAATTATTTTAATAGGTAGGTATCTTTAAATTAACAGTTAAAGTAATAACTACTTGATTAGTTTATAACTAATTGCTTTATAATTATTTTTTTAAATTATGCCATTATCTAACTTTCTGAGCTTATAATACTTCACAAATACTTGTTACAAGTTTATATCCTAAATCTATCCAAACAAATTCACTGAATCAGCGTCAGAAAGTATACATGACAATTACGCAGAAATCGAGTATATTTTCTGAGACTATATTTTGTTACACATTTTGAAAACATACAGTGCAAGAACACTATGAATGCGTACTGGCATTGTATAGGTACTTTCAAAATACGCGTCGTCGAGTGATCACTCGGTGACTGTCTGAGCGCAGCCCAAATGCGACGCACCGAACAAAATTTGTTTCATACAAAATGGTCGTCATTCCCCTCCCCGCGCAGCTACAAAATGTTTGCCAAAGTGTCTGTCCACTACTCTATTTAGGTCCATGAGTTGATATGATTTGTATTAAAATCTTCTAAGTAGGTCCCTTCATTGTTATCTGCTACATAAACTGATTTCAAATATTCTGAGTAGTTCCCAAATAGCGAATATTGAGTGGGCCCTGAGCATTAAGTAGTTCCATGACTCGCTACTAGGGAATCTGAGCAATACCAATATTTATGCCCTCTCTTCTCTAAGACAGTTAAAGGGTGGGTCTCATGATTGAAATTTTTCATTAGATGGGTCAAAGCCCAGTGGGCACTTTGGGAACCACTGGACTAGAAGCATTTCACCTGGTAATAAACTAGATTTTATTTTAATTTTTATACAGGGTATATAGTAGTGATGTAAGATATCGGCTTTTGGATCTAAACGGTCGTAACAATGTATAGTGTTGTAATTTTATAGGTGCTGTGTATTGTATGTATATTGTTTTTTTTTTTTTTAAAAAAAAGGCAGATTTTATTTAATAAAATAAATTATTGTAATGGTGGCTGAGTAGGTACATTGCGCTGAGGTATTTAATTGTTTGATTATTTATACTGTGGAACTGTGTATACTTAGTATGGCTGAGTGCTGTCGTATAGTGTAGATATAGCTATAGGTATGCGATGATATAGTACAGTGTAGGTACATATAAATAGTATTGTGGTGTTGTTATTGTACTGAATATGCCTTATAATAATTATTCTTTATTCTTTCTTCCTTCTCTCTCTCTCTCACCTCCTATTAACTTATTTGTTATTTTTCTTTTCTTTCTTTCTTCCTTCTCTTCCCCACCTATTGTGTACTTACTTATATTGTTTTTTTTGTACTACATAATAATGAATATATTTAAGATACTATAATTGGCGATGTAAATCAAATATTGAACTTGTAAATTACTTATTCCTATTGTAAATGCTGTTGTATCTAAAAGAAAAATAAAATAAAAAATAAAAATAAAATGTAAGGAATGTGTGATTTTGGATATTCGCGAATGTGAGTGCGAATATTTGTTGCCGATATTCGCGAATGCGAATAGCGAATATTGGCTTGCTTAGATTTCTACAATGTTACTCAATCATTAAATTTCTACCCCCCCCGCCGCCGAATTTTCAAAATGGTATAGGAATTTAAAATATTTCAAATCTCCTCGGTTTTCTTAAAGAATAATTTTTTGCTGTAGGTACTTGTTTCTACAATGTACCAGGTAAGTATCTGGTACTTTTACCGAATATCCGATACTTAATTACTGAAATAATATTCGCAAAACATTGGCATATTTTTTACGAATGCGAATGCGAATACTTCGAAATATGCGAATATTCGCGAATGTGAATACGAATATTCGTTACATCACTAGTATATAGAGAGGATTATTATTTTGCAACATTTTGTGAGTGCTCATTATGTATACAGGACTGATAATGGGAATTCCCATGAAAGAAATTCTAATCAAAACATGATTAATATTTTATTCAGATGTTCTGTTTTCACATTTTGTATTAAAGTGTGTTTTGTAATAATTGTTTCAGCCAGAGGCTCTGTCTCGCTGTTCCACCCCCATGTCTCCTGCAGGTCCTCCTCCGGCTGCCCCCCGCCGCCCTCCACCCTCTGTTCTTGCCCCATTTGCTCTACAGCTACAGGACCCACCTCTTCTTCCCTTCATCGAGCTTGACACTTGCACTGCAAGTAAACAGGAACATATTATATCTGTGGTAAAAAAATATATCATCTAATCAATAAACTGTAGAATTATAGTTCTTGTTGTGCTCTTTTTTATGACATATTCATCTATCTTGAAAACGAATTATAGTTTGTAATATTCATTAATGAAAATATTATGTCAAATTTTTGTTAGAGCAAAATAACACCATTTTAACGCAATATTATGAAATTGTTAAAAAAAAGAGTGAGATGTGATACACAATAACTTTGAACTGCCATACTGAAAAATGGCGTCTATTGAGATAGTGTAGTTTCGCTCCTGTTATGAAAACTAATAATCTTCACTGTGATAATTATGTATTTAATTATTAGATGTCTAAATACCTATATATAATACTTATCGCCAAACGCTTGGTGCATCTTCAGAGCAAAAGATTTTTTCATATCCATCCAAAGACCTTGCTTTCTGGGCTTCTTAGTTTAGTAGAGTAAATCTGGCCTGGGACAGCTTAAGACTAGTGTGGTAAGACTAAGCTTAAGCATATTAATAAGTAACAAATAATTTAAATGAATCCCTGCGACTAGTCTAGAAATATAGTTAAGGGCAGAAAAATTAAAACTGTTTTGGTCCTTGGAACATATTGAAGTAATCATTATGGCCCTAAGGCTTCAAAGTTTGGAGACCCCTGGTGTATTGCATCGTGAGATTTGGCCCTTAGATGCCTAGAAGCCTAGGATGTGAAAGAGATTCATAATTTTCTGTGGGTTATTTCCTCTGATCTGTTCCTGATCAGAGAAGTGTGAACCAATTATTGTGCCTCTTGTTTGTATTATTGAATTTCAAATTCTGTGTCCTGCACTCTCACCACTGTTTGATATAAAAATGTCCCCTTTAAATATTCTATGTGTTCTAGCTAAGACTCTGTGAGCTGTTTAGGGCAACAAAATTGTATCCTAATCTCAAGAATTTTTAGTTTTAGTTTAAACATCTCAAACCTCATATTTTATAGTACAACAAAAACCTAAACCTAATTTGGTAGTATACCAAAGTATTAGGTGATATTTTTTGTTACATTGAAATGTATTTCATCAAATTCAGAGAAATATATAGTATTATTAAATTGTTTATTTTTATTCTTTGTCAAAAATTTATATTTTATCGATTAAAACAAATGAAAAAAACACAATGAATATTCATGATTTTTTTTAACCTTTATATCTCAGAGAAAACCTTGAGAGAGCTTCTGTTGCACTAAACAGCTCATATTGTGTAAGTTATTTTGTTTTATCCTTAAGTTTTAATTTACTCTTGTCCAAGGATACCGCGAGATGGAGGTGATTATTCTTGGCGTGTTATTAAAATTAACGCCTTTTTTAATTTATTACAATTAATTTTCACAGTATTAATGCACCAACATTAAAATTCAATTATGCTTTTTCATTTAGGTATATAAACCTCTCACCAATGTGATTATTTTATTTATCAAAATAATGAAATCTTTTTTGTTACTCGATATTATATTGTACCAGAGGCAAGACTAAACTTTATATTTATTTTAACTTTTACGATTAGGCATAGTGTATGTAATATTGTTGACTATATAGTACTAGTACTATAAACGTCCATTGTAAGTAAATAAATTTATTTATTTTTCATGTCAATAAATAATTGACAGTCAGACAGGCAGATTTTACTTAATGTGTACTTAAATTTACTTTTAGATTATAATTTATTCCGTAGCCATGCATTGTATTTCTATGAAAGACTTCCTTGTACAAGGTACTAACTGCTTTTTTTATTGTGCCAGAACTTGCGTGAAATCAGCATGCATCTCCTTAGACATGGAGGCTCCAGATGTGGTCCCTCTGTAGGGGGAGAGGGCACAGTACACTCTGTAGGGGCTCGTCATGCTGCATCACAGTTGGAAGCCTCAAGAGCGTTGTGCCTTACTATCTGCAAGGCACTGAATGCAACCACCAGACATGATCAGAACCGTGGATTTACCTTCATGTAATCTCATAATTAAGCAAATTTATTTATTTTAAATTATCTGTACAGTGGTACCTTGACATACGAAGCCCCCAACATACGAGTTTTTGGAGATACGAGCCGAAGAATGAGCGATTTTTTGCTTTGAAATATGAGCAAAATTTGAAATACAGGCAATCGGCTTAGCGGGTCGGCCACGATCACACATATATGGTCACACACAAACCGGTCGAGGAGCCAGAGGAGGAGGTTATTTCTACAAGTGAGATAAAGGAGATCTTGAGAATGTGGGAGAGAGTTTTACAGTTAGTGGAAAAGAAACACCCAGAAAAAGTTTCAATTGGTCGTGCATCCGAGCTATTTAATGACACTTGCCTAACTCATTTCCAGAACATTCTGGAAGGAAGGAAGAAACAAACCTCTTTGGACATGTTTTTTTTTAAACAGCCTTCAGATGAAAATGAGGAAAGCGTGGCGAAAAAGGCAAAGACAATTAAGAAAATTAAGCAAAAGTAACACTCTATAAATCTGGTTTATTTCTTTACATTGTCTTTTGTTATGTTTTTGTACAATATTTGTCATTTATAATTACATTTTTCTTATTCAAAAACACATTACTGGGGTGACATTTTGGGGGCTGGAATGGATTAATGGCAGTTCAATCAATTTCAATGGGGAAATTTGCTTTGAGATACGAGTAATTTGAACTACAAACAAGGTTGCGGAATGATTTAAACTCATATGTCGAGGTACCACTGTATTAGTATTCTATCTATCTATGCTATCACTGCATCTCCTACTAATGCTAATTGAACATGCAGTTTGCCCTCTCCGTGTCACAAAAATAAAGTATTAGAAACCTACCTCTTTACTAAACTGAAAATATCAAATGTCTTTTAAAGTCAATATTTTCAACCGACAGTCCTTGGTGAAAGTTCATGTTAAATTATTATAAATGAAACACTTATTTAGAACTTCCACTTTGGCTTTATTGGTCGCTAGCCAGTTTTCAAGAGCTTTGGCTCTCATAATCAGGCTGACGTAAAGTAAATAAATTCAGGACACTAGTATATTGGTTACTGTGAATGTGTTGTTATAAATAATAGTTATTCTCTTGTTGGTAAAATGATGACATTATATTTGTAGAGACAGCATGCAAGAAAATCATGCGATGGTTCTTCTGAAAGGTTTAGAGACATATTACTTAGCAGCAGATTCTCTTGCCTTTCCACTGCCACAAGGCTTCTCATCTTTCTTCACATACTTAGGATATAGGACATTATCATTCAGCAATTTTCTACAATATGTACATCGAAACGTCTTTGAAATCCAGATTGATTTTCTAAAGTTGGTAATGGCAGGTTAGTTATCAATTTTTTATAAAAAAATAATACAATTTGCTTTGCGAAAATGCAATTAATATTATTTTGTGAGGTACTATTTGTGTTTGTTTGAATTTATCTTAGCTTATTTCATTGTGGTCATGATATTACAGCTTGGAGTAAAAGAATGTTTTGAAATTGCAGAAGCAGGTAATGATACTCGATTAGTGCAGCGAGCACTGAGACTAGCTGCCCTGGGTGGAGGTGGAAGAAGTGGGAGGGCCCTAAGTTGCTCTTCTCATCCAGCTGCTCTGCGTCTGCGTGCTAGACACCATGCAGCCACTTTGCTGGCAGGTTTAGAGCCTCCACGCACCCATCTCACAACACCACTTACTAATACTAACAGAAGGGGTAATTCTACCATATAATATTTTTGTATGTCTCCATAGAAAATGATTTGCAATGAAGATTGTAACGGAATTAATTCAGTATATTCGGCTATGTTACTAGACAATGCATATGACATCCATTGAAATATCCTCAGTACCTTCTTACCTATTTTTCTATGTAACTTTTGCTCATGTGTAGTATAGACAAAGCATAGGCATTGGAGAGAGAAAAAGCTTTCTGATATCATAGTAATAATATTAGTACATAGTCAATCTCGGGTTAACTGGAAGAAATTGCATATGCCTGTTTTATAGTTTTTATTATTTATTTTGAAATATGTTTGTATGCTGCACTGATGTATCAATATATATTTATTTATTTATTATCATTATTAATAATCAGTTATCATTTCCAGGTCTAGCAGCCTTTCCTTCAGCAGACAGACTCTCTCCTCTCGATACTTTCTTGGACCTATTGACTGCCAAAGCTAGTTTAAATGAACTAGACTTCAACTTGTTAATAGACGCTACAATATTAGCAGAGTCATTTGATAAATAAAGTCTCATATATATATGAAATGGAAGATACCATATATCTCAAATGCCTCTAAATACCAAAATATCTCAGAAAGGATATTCTTTGTACCTATACTACATCCTCTATTGTGAGGATTTCTGCATGGGATGAATAAGTTCAAATATTTATTTGCTTTTGATGTACCTACTCCAGAGAAGCACAAAATGTGATGTTCTTCATATTGTTATTTTGTTAATTTATTATCATTGTGATCTCGTGTTGTGTGCAATTTTATGAATTTAATTGTTATTTTTTCTGACTGCCACTATTTTTAATTAATAAGCATTTAATGTGGATTTATTTTGTGATATTTGTGATGTTAAATGTAATCATTTACAGACTGTATTTTGCAGATTCACCTTATTTTTTGTTTAGGCATAGATTAAAATAATGAAATGCAATCACAAGAATACAAAGATAGTTATAAAAATATTTGAATGATGGGTAATCGATGTCTATCCATCTATCCCTATTTAAGTTCAGATTATAATTACATAAAGTAAAAAAACCTGTTATAAATTTTCCCATGAATAGTATATTCTTTTTATTAGTTTTTGGGTAGATGGCGCTCTTGTAGCTGACTGAACCCTGACTTCTCCAATTTTTTAATTAAATTATAATAGTTTATCGATTAAGTTTTTATTTATTTTTATTTTCCGACCAAAATAAAGTGTTTTTTTATTTGATAGTTTTGTTTTTTGTGTTTGTTTCTTGAAATTAAGTGATAAATTTTAATAAAATTAAATCTCATACCTAAATTTGTGACAATAAAAATAGTTTACATGATTTGTATTTTAAAAGTAATAAAAATAAATTAAAGTGACAAATAATATTGTGAATGCGCTCTTGAAGTGATTTCATTACAAAAATAGCGCAATATAAGTGATCCAATAATAATTCTACTTACCATATGAACAAAATAGTAGAAACAATTATAATAAAAAAAAACTACAAAAAAAATTTAAATAGCGAAACAAAACAAAGTCTTCAGACCGAATAATATATGAACCTTTCTAAATAAAGTCAGCATAAACTATTAATTCTCATCTAACCAGTTTTATTATATTCAAATTTAAATAAATAAAAAAATCCATGTGCCTGTTTGGGCACACTGATGAGAGGGTTAAAAACTAAACAATAAATAAAATAACAATAAATTGTCCTCATTTAAATAATGTGTTAAGTTATTTAACCAAACTAAATAACTATGGTCCTTTAAGTAATTTGGGATGTTATATAACGAAACAATAAATTGTTTGATTTCTTTCCACAATTACTAAAATACATATTTTTAATTATCACAAAATTAATATGAAATGGAAAGAAAGTTGGAAATTAAATGTTTGTAGTAATATATTATGCAGTTACATTTTGTAGACAAGTGATTTGCTCATTCCATTTTTTATAATACATAGATGTTTTGTCTTCCTTCATACTTTTAATAGCTATTGTAATGTGTGTTTACCAATGTTATTGAATATTAATTAATAATTACATGCTTGATAACAAAAAATGTGCATAATTTGTCCATGCCCTCTTGTGTCAACTTTTTCATATGTACAAATAATTAATGTAAAGCAGAGCCATACTAGAAGAAGTTATGTTCTAGTATGGCCTTGATGTAAAGTTTACCAGTGTCAGAGATTCTTATTAATAGTAAGCAGTTTAGTTCAGCTCAGATGATGCACTGGATGAAGGAATCCCCCAATAATTTATGAGATACCATTTTAAACTAGGTGTTCCTCTATGGGGGGGGGGGGGGGCAACTGACCTCTCCAATAAGTGAATACTTGCTCTTTGCAATTAAGTACCTACTTGTTTTGTGGAATCACTCTTCTGAAAATTTCAAGGGCCTTTTAAAAGAAAGGTGCAAAATATGCACATATATATTTAATAAGAAAAATTACACTTTATACCTGAATAAACCATAAAAGGACTCCTACAATAAATTTAAAAATAAACAATCAAGTCTGCAACACAAAAAATATTTTATGTAGGTACCTACATTTTTTTTTTTTTTTTAAAGATAGGTATATCTGGGTTTTGTTTGTTATAAAACCTTATACACCTTTCACAGTAAGCTACTAAAAGCTTGTGTCGTGAAAGGGGAGTTTGCCGGCACCTGGTATCGAACCACGGACTCCTTGTTCACGAGACCGAGACTCTACCTTCAGGCTACCGACGAACTCACGAATTAATACCATAATCAAGGACCAAAATGGTTGCTTATTTTGAGAAAAACCCAATTGTTTCTCAAGTAGCATTCACTTTGGATGATCATCCAGAGTGTCAAGGTCAAACAGGTGGTGTTGGGTCAAACACTCAAACCTGTTCATCGAAAGTGAACACGTCTGTTCACATTTGTTCATCCTATGCTTTCACTGCCATGTCGACACTCTCACTATTTTCGTATAAAAATAATTAAACAAATTCAAAAATGCAAAATAACACTTAAAATAAATTAATATAGCTCTCGACTGCGTAATAATTTTGTACATGATTCTGACATTCAATACAAATTCATAGAGAATTAAACAAATAATAAGATAAAACTTGTTTATGGTCATTTCAGTGAAAGGTCGAAAGGATCTTTCGGGGCAGTTGCGGATTTTTTTTTTATTGATTTAAAATGTTAAACAGCATGTAAGAATCACGAATATATGCATAATTTTATTATATTTAGCCTAGTTTTGGAGAAATCAGCATTTGAAATTTGAAAAATAATATTCCCGCAAAAACGCCATCCATTACCCTCCATCTTGTGATGACGTCACTTCATCCGAGTGTGTCTGTGGTTTTCTTTCTAGTACGGCGTTTATGTAGTTTGTTTACGTTTTTTCCGTGTTATTTTTAAATACTTCGACTCTTTTGTTTATTTATTTATTATAAGCACAAAACAGATAATACATACCTACTGCATATATAAAGTATAAAAAAATGTAAATCTTTCAGAGATCAAATCTATCATCCAACACAATGCGCCACAATTAGTTTAAACAGAACAGAAATCGTCAGCTCATTATTTAAAAGAACTATTTATTATATTATCTACTATTATCGTCATAACATATTCCGGCATAGTGTTGGAATTGTCAATTCTCCATTCAGAGTTTTGTTTCGTGTTTTCCTCACATAAATTTTGGAGACCTACACAAATAGAGATTTTATAGAGAATAATTTTCCATCGCATATAGTTTTCAAGATCTTCTTCTAACTGAAATCAAAACAGGGAAAAAATCATGATTCAATATGTCGTTCGTAATTAAACTAGAAACAAAAAATAGATGTCATAATAATAATAGACATTACAGCATGGTCGAAACATATCTCTAAATTAAATATAATCTCAAATACATTATCATGTCTCCTTCGTGTTTTCCCTACCTTTTATATGATTTGACAGCATGCTACGGTGCATTGTTTTTGTGTGAACTAAATTTAATAGAAAGCCAGATGCAAAAGGCAAACTTATAAAACAATCCCTTATTATTACAGTAACAAGGATTGAAGAAAACACAATACGGCGTTAGAAGAATATAAGCTCATAATGTGTTGTTAAATACAAATACTTTTGAATATTGGTGTTTCAAATATAGACTATTAAATACTTTTTAAAACAATATTTAAATACAAAATAGGTAGGTAGGTATTTTTCAAATAGTTTTATTAAAATTCTTTTTACAAATATATACTGAAATTATCATCGCAAACATAGCGACTAACATTGGATAAAACTTTATTTTTCTTATCGTCTCTTTTGATCACCATA
The DNA here is from genome assembly GCA_947579605.1 of Athripsodes cinereus. Classification (NCBI taxonomy): domain Eukaryota; kingdom Metazoa; phylum Arthropoda; class Insecta; order Trichoptera; family Leptoceridae; genus Athripsodes; species Athripsodes cinereus. Next base: position 11,806,489 of record OX388311.1, read on the forward strand.
CACCACTTTTTCCTTTTTACCTGGTCTGTAGGCACGCAAATAAATGCTTTATTTGGAGCTGTAACCGTGGTGTCTGAGCATAGTGGCTCTATGCAATATTTATAAAATTTATTTGTAGACATTTTTAATCATAAAAATAATAATTTTGTCTGTAAAGACCGAGAAAATGCAACGAACAGCGAACATTCACTTCTCAAACAAACTGGATAAACATGTGACCTCGAGAAATTCGAATAAAATGACGTCACATCCGCCATTGACCATCTACGTCGCGTTTTGATAACTGTCAAATTTTAATGATTTTATATTTTATTTTTACGTATGAAAAAGTGTTTTTTATACATTTTAAACCTCAAATTATTAATATGTGACCTTCAATTTACGTATTTCAAGCATTTTCAGCAAAATCCCTCACTACCGCAACTCCCCCGAGTGGTTAAAGTAGCATTCACATTGCTAAATATATTATTATAAATAAATATACTATTTTAGCGATATGTTCATTTACCTTGCCAGAAATGTACCTTTTTTGATACAAAAAGAAAGGTCTTAATTTTACTACCTTTATCGATGCACTCGACAATAACATTAGGAATGCGTGATGTTCACGTGATCAGATGGGCCGCTCGCAGAATAGATACTGGATAGAAATTGCCCAGTGTGAATAGTAAAAATATTGTAAATATGTAATATTAAAATAAACATACTGTTTTAAGATTATCTTTATTGTAGTGCTCTCAATAATGTCGAAATAACTTGACGAAAAATTTCAGATTTTTTTTATATGTGAAAATTTAACTGTTTTTTTTTCAATATAGGTAATTTATTATAATGTATTTTCAGTGTCAATACACAACCCTTTGGATTATACAAAATTATTGAATTATAAAAAGATTTACTACAAACTGAAACATGAGGGACCGTTTATCGAAATTTTATGATTATACATATTGTCATGAAATGAATATATACAAGATTGTAAATATTATTTTAGATTGTAAATTTAATATTATTATTTTCATATACCTAGATCGAATGTTTGTAGTAGGTGATTAATAAAGGGATGAGACTTAGTTTAATTTCAAGTGGATGATGATGATCTATCTATCTATGTAGGAGACAGAGACAGGTATATTTTGGTGTGTGTCATAAAGAGATGGAAGTTGTTTTTTTTGTGTGTTGCTAGGGCATTTTTTTCAGGATCTGAAGAGGTAGGATAGATTACTCTGGGCAGTTTAGTTTTGAATCCAGAGGGAGGTGGGACTGAATCATATTAATATCTGTGTTTGAATTCGACATCTTTTAATATTTTTATTTACCCACCTTCGTAGTTATTAAAACATTATATTTTAGTGATATTTCCACAATTGGGAATATATAAAGATCATCCTAAATTACTTTTAATTAGCATTTAAAATCCGTGATGCTGCCAGCTGTCTAAGATAAGATTTTCTTTTAATATTATTAATTTGTTATTTATATCTAGGTGCTAGGATACTCTCAGGATGTCTGTTGTCTACAAGGCAATATTTGTACTCAAGGATTTATTATTTTACAGATTTTGGAAACAAAGGAATTATGTGTTATATATTATTGTATGTATGTATGTACTTGTTACCGATTTTATATAGCGCCGTCCGACACACCTACAACTAGACCGATGTCAGTGGCGTACCGATCTACCCAATATTATATTTTTATTTAATTTATTTTACCAAAACGAAGGATTGTACAGTTCGGAGTGGAGTTTTATGTTGAGCAGGATATTATTTGATTATTTAATTAATTACATATTTTATCATCGATGTCATTTGTCTTCTATAAACTTACTGGATTTTTCTACTTATATTGCTGTGACATTCTATAATGTATTAATTAACATTTTTGCAAGGCATGGTTATATCGTATTGTTTATGTATTATTATATTAATATGTTTATATTAATACCATTTATCCAAAAATCCCTACATAAACCCTTTTCCTTCTAGGGAATGTAGTTGTGTCCAGTCGTTTGTTAGGCCCCAGACGATTTGGGTACGACGTTATTCCTTTCTTAACAAATATATGATATTGTAGTATATAATTATGCATGATAATTATTTAAATCAAATTTTGTAAAAATAAGTAGTTCAACTAACAAAACTCTCTCCTTTTCCCTATATGCTGGAGGACCCACAATCCATTATAAGGTCTTTGGGCATTTGTAAATGGATATTATGTTTAATAAACTTTAATTTATTAATAACTGGTTGGTAAATCACTGTTCGTGATATTGCTAACTATATTAGTAGTCTATCTTATCAGTTCTGTAAGAACACACCTTGCAATCATTAACATAGTTGGATGTGCGTAGAGATTGGTGGTGCTTTCTCTGCGTATAAATCAACTTAACCAATGAAAAGGTATTTATTTCAAATGTTCTCCGACTGAAGCAGGTACAGCTCCATTCCTCGAATTTCTGCTAGAGTATAGCTTGAAGGGGTTATCTGCACCCTTTGGCTGAAGCTCAATGATCAGGAATCTTTAGGACTAATATTATTATATGTTTTTGTTGCATAATGGCATGTTCTAATGAGGGTATATAGCAAATATATTGCATGTTCTAATGAGGTTATATAATATATATTATTTTATATATATTCGCGAGTAGTGTTGTGCACTCGGGCTCAAAATGCGGCATGGGACAGTTTGAGACGTGAGGGAGCGGAGGCGGCGCTCCTTTAGCATGGACACAGCATGCTTTCCATGCACTAACATGGTAGTTAGTCTCTGAAAATGATGTCATAGCAATTGTGTTGAAATTTAATTAATATTCAAAAGTAATAAAGTTATGTTTTTGGGTGCGCCACTGTCCTTTACGACGCAACGAATTAGTAGGTATGTTGTAGAACATATGTACATACATCGGCTATAGAAACTATGAAATGGTTATCTTATGTAGGGACATAGATCGGCAACCAGTTACCATACAACATTCTCGTAATGATATAGAATAATATTATTTGAATTTTATGTTATGATGATTGTTATGTTATATTTCGTTATGTTTTATTATGCACTATTTTTATTATGTTATTTTACAGTATCTCAAGGTAAGTGATCTGACGTCAAAGTTGACCTCAGAGTTAATATGTATCAAAATTCATGTTTAAATTGTTTTATTGATTTTGTGATTTTGTTGTTCTTTCTGATTATTGAAATGTATATTTCAGGTGACTTATTTTGCGTTTTAAAAATACACAACGTAGGTAAAATTATCGGCAAAACACAACGTACTGGGTCCAAATCTAACGTAAATAGTTAATAGATAATTTAGACGATCACGAAAGGCCAAAATTCGTTAATTAATTTAATTAGGAATGCGATATTTCGTACGTATATTTGCAACAATGCGAAAATTCATACAATTCTTAGCAAGTCGGGTAGGGATGTAAATTCTAGTTTGGGAATCATTTATTACAGTAGGTATAGTTTAGAAGCTAGGATGTTGCAAATTCGGAGCTTAGAATGGTTTGAGTTAGGTAGGATCATCACAAATGGTGCCTTGGACCAGAATATTATGTCTGTCATTGCAGACATAAACTGGGTTTTTACGGAGTAGAAGTGGGTTTTGGGTTTGCGATGATAAATAACTAAAATCATGAATATTGGAGGGGGGGAGAGCATAAATGGGTTTTGAGGAGTAGAACTGGGTTATGGACAGAGGAATGTGTTTGGTTTTTGAGGGGAGGAATAAAATTTATACTTGGTAGATGTAGTGAGAAAATTGGTTGATGATTTTTACTTCGAGAACCGCGGGTTGGTTATCCATGGATTATAGTGTTAGTCGAATTAGGCAACATGATATTATATTTATGTTCGTCTATCTATAGGTATATATCTTACATTATACATAAGAATGGTGAACCCTTAAGAGTTCATTTGGAATTATGTCCTTATGAATAGTTCTTTAGTTTATTCAATAATGTATATAGGTACCAAAAATATGTACTTTCATAAGAAGATTGGGTGTTAGAAAAATGGAATATTATATTCCCAAGTAGACTTGTAAACATGGGTATTATGTATGCGAAGTGTATTTTATGTATATGGGTATATGACTAGAGTTTTAGGATTTTTAGATATTATAGTATTTGGGTAAAATGGATAAATAATAGGTATATAGTTTGATGTTAGTTATATGTATCAAGTAGATGTTTGTTAGGGATTGAAATTATAGGTATTATTATTGCTTGAGAGATATAGTCTAAACATCTTATTTGTAACTTAAGTGTTTTGTTTTTAAACTTTAAGAATTCTGTCAAGTTAATTATTTGGGGTGTGAAATAAATTTATGATCGAGGTAAGAATGGTGAATATATTATTGAGTTTGAAATAATATTAGACCAGATTTTATGAGTATCGGATAACATACATAATACAATATATGAATGAAGCGGATTAGTATATAGGCAATAATCGAATGATGGGTTTTGATAAAATCACGATTTAAGTGATTATTTTTACGGTTATATGTTAAACGGTTAGCTGGAAGAAATTACAGGCTAGGTGGAGGGGAATGATCGGCTAAGAGTGGGGACAGTCTACACGGAAAGCAGACTCTTTTAAACCAGGGGGGGCATTCGGCATGCGTTGGAACTCTTTGTGTACCCTGAAGGGTGGTATCTATCATTTCAAAATTGAGGACTGGAAGAAGAAACGAATTTATGGAAATGTTCTAAGAAGAAAAGAGGCTGGCGTTCGCTGATATAACACATCATATCCTTCAAATAGAGAAATAAGATGTACAACCTATGAATCTTAGGATATAATAATGATTAAAACGTTATATTATTTTAAACCAAGAACGAGATAGGAAATAATATTATTACTGGAATGACAAAAAACTATACGGTATATTGTAGTACCTAACGGGACCATGGAGCAGCGCCAAATACAAATCGTCTTTTTTATTATTATTATTATTATACAATCAGTGGGTTTTATACTGTAGGACTGATTTTATGATATTGTCTGAATGGGACAAGGAAATCTGAGACATAAAGTATACGAAGTTATATAAAAAGTATTTAGGTTGAATATCTGTTGGTAGGATAACAACATGTTTTACTTGCAAGGAAATTTAGAAAGAAGTTTGTATATAGCAATGATACAAATTTAATTGGAAACCAGAAGGGTGATAGATAAGATTGCGTAGCATTGGATCATCTCTGTCAACTCGAAAAGGAGTGGTGTGCAATAACATAAGTCGCTGAAGAGAAGTAATTTGAGAAGAAAGGACAACGCTATGGTGTACAAGTTTGAGAATCGCTTGTGGATCTATAGATGTCACAAATGGAATAAACTATTTAGTGTGTTATAATTTTAAATTGTGGTGTCAAATATTATAATAATATTATTCGATAGTGTTAGAAAAAGTTACATATTTCCCTTAACTGTGAACTATAGGTAAAGTGTTTAGTTTTTAATATTATTTTACAAGTGGAACGAATATTATGATGTGTGCATATGGAGTTACAGTTGTGTGTATTATATTTAGTTGTGTGTGTGATAGTTTGAAATAGATATTAAGTGTTTTATTTTCAGACCCTTTTAAATGAATGAGGACGATTCATTTATATATATACCTATTATGTGGGTGTATACATTAGGTGACTGCTATATTGGAGACGAGGGTAATTCTGTATACCTATTATAGAATAACATATTGGGATGTATTATGTAGATATTGTCAATGCAACTCGTTTAAATATTGCGTTTTGTATTTTATATGCGTGAATGTGCGTAAACACATTGAGGGAGGGGTTCCCACCACTTACCCCTGGATGTTCAAGAACATAGTACGTTATCTTCCTTTTAATTATTTGTGGTATTATTATAGGTGATTTTAGGTACGTAATTATAGGTATTTTGAGTTAGCTGTTCGCGTTTGATGTTATTTAGGCACATTGTCAACACATTATCACGCATTTTGCTGGTTAGCTGGAGGATATTGCACTACTTGTAGAATTATGTGGCTTGATTACGTGGATCGAATTCTTATGGACGGCCGCGTGTTGAGTAAGAGAAATCGGTATGCATTGTGTGAGGGATTGTAAGGCAGTGATGGAGGCGAGGGATGTGTGCCAAGATAGAAGGATTTGTCGTTTGGTTCTCTCTGTCTACCCCATCTGAGACGCAGCGTGATGGTGCTGAGAGATGAATGGTTATTTAGGATGGGTTGCCGGTGGAGAGTTGGTCTCCCACTTTCTTCCGTGAGTTTTCGGGTGTCCTGTGGGAGGACGGGTGTTCTAGAAAATTAAGACATTTAGCATCTTGGATACGATGAGGTTTGCCGCCGTTTTTGAGTGTCTTGAATTTGTGTCGGTACGGAGAGGACGACTTGCGTATCTATTTGTGTGCTGCAGGACTACTGGCTGCATCGGCAAAGGAATCATGGATATGAGACATCTGGCGAGTAGTACAAGATTGGTGTTACCAGCGAATTGGATCACCCTGAAGAATGCATATAGGGACTATAGGGAACCACAAGTACTATGGATAATTATAATGATGTGTGAATATGATCACATGAAACGAATTTTAACAAAATGCAACTTGGATATTTAAGTATTGGGACAAACTTGTTATTACTATTTTATGTTCTATAGATGTGATGACATAAAATAATAACAAAACTCGAAATAATAAAATATAACAGAATATTAAAATATTATGTTATGTTGGGACAATAATATTGAGCGAGTATTTCTCAAGTGGATGCATTGGGGTTGTACTATTATTATTGATGACATGAATAGAGGAACACAGTTGGCGAGGTACCTATGACCTATCGGAATAAACAGGGGCGGACTCGAAAGTTGGAATTAAATAATTATGAAGAATAATTAGAAGATAAAAAATTGTTTGTGAGATAATGCCTCATCCATTTTGTCTTCAGCATGATCACAAGGGGGGGATGTCATGAAATGAATATATACAAGATTGTAAATATTATTTTAGATTGTAAATTTAATATTATTATTTTCATATACCTAGATCGAATGTTTGTAGTAGGTGATTAATAAAGGGATGAGACTTAGTTTAATTTCAAGTGGATGATGATGATCTATCTATCTATGTAGGAGACAGAGACAGGTATATTTTGGTGTGTGTCATAAAGAGATGGAAGTTGTTTTTTTTGTGTGTTGCTAGGGCATTTTTTTCAGGATCTGAAGAGGTAGGATAGATTACTCTGGGCAGTTTAGTTTTGAATCCAGAGGGAGGTGGGACTGAATCATATTAATATCTGTGTTTGAATTCGACATCTTTTAATATTTTTATTTACCCACCTTCGTAGTTATTAAAACATTATATTTTAGTGATATTTCCACAATTGGGAATATATAAAGATCATCCTAAATTACTTTTAATTAGCATTTAAAATCCGTGATGCTGCCAGCTGTCTAAGATAAGATTTTCTTTTAATATTATTAATTTGTTATTTATATCTAGGTGCTAGGATACTCTCAGGATGTCTGTTGTCTACAAGGCAATATTTGTACTCAAGGATTTATTATTTTACAGATTTTGGAAACAAAGGAATTATGTGTTATATATTATTGTATGTATGTATGTACTTGTTACCGATTTTATATAGCGCCGTCCGACACACCTACAACTAGACCGATGTCAGTGGCGTACCGATCTACCCAATATTATATTTTTATTTAATTTATTTTACCAAAACGAAGGATTGTACAGTTCGGAGTGGAGTTTTATGTTGAGCAGGATATTATTTGATTATTTAATTAATTACATATTTTATCATCGATGTCATTTGTCTTCTATAAACTTACTGGATTTTTCTACTTATATTGCTGTGACATTCTATAATGTATTAATTAACATTTTTGCAAGGCATGGTTATATCGTATTGTTTATGTATTATTATATTAATATGTTTATATTAATACCATTTATCCAAAAATCCCTACATAAACCCTTTTCCTTCTAGGGAATGTAGTTGTGTCCAGTCGTTTGTTAGGCCCCAGACGATTTGGGTACGACGTTATTCCTTTCTTAACAAATATATGATATTGTAGTATATAATTATGCATGATAATTATTTAAATCAAATTTTGTAAAAATAAGTAGTTCAACTAACAAAACTCTCTCCTTTTCCCTATATGCTGGAGGACCCACAATCCATTATAAGGTCTTTGGGCATTTGTAAATGGATATTATGTTTAATAAACTTTAATTTATTAATAACTGGTTGGTAAATCACTGTTCGTGATATTGCTAACTATATTAGTAGTCTATCTTATCAGTTCTGTAAGAACACACCTTGCAATCATTAACATAGTTGGATGTGCGTAGAGATTGGTGGTGCTTTCTCTGCGTATAAATCAACTTAACCAATGAAAAGGTATTTATTTCAAATGTTCTCCGACTGAAGCAGGTACAGCTCCATTCCTCGAATTTCTGCTAGAGTATAGCTTGAAGGGGTTATCTGCACCCTTTGGCTGAAGCTCAATGATCAGGAATCTTTAGGACTAATATTATTATATGTTTTTGTTGCATAATGGCATGTTCTAATGAGGGTATATAGCAAATATATTGCATGTTCTAATGAGGTTATATAATATATATTATTTTATATATATTCGCGAGTAGTGTTGTGCACTCGGGCTCAAAATGCGGCATGGGACAGTTTGAGACGTGAGGGAGCGGAGGCGGCGCTCCTTTAGCATGGACACAGCATGCTTTCCATGCACTAACATGGTAGTTAGTCTCTGAAAATGATGTCATAGCAATTGTGTTGAAATTTAATTAATATTCAAAAGTAATAAAGTTATGTTTTTGGGTGCGCCACTGTCCTTTACGACGCAACGAATTAGTAGGTATGTTGTAGAACATATGTACATACATCGGCTATAGAAACTATGAAATGGTTATCTTATGTAGGGACATAGATCGGCAACCAGTTACCATACAACATTCTCGTAATGATATAGAATAATATTATTTGAATTTTATGTTATGATGATTGTTATGTTATATTTCGTTATGTTTTATTATGCACTATTTTTATTATGTTATTTTACAGTATCTCAAGGTAAGTGATCTGACGTCAAAGTTGACCTCAGAGTTAATATGTATCAAAATTCATGTTTAAATTGTTTTATTGATTTTGTGATTTTGTTGTTCTTTCTGATTATTGAAATGTATATTTCAGGTGACTTATTTTGCGTTTTAAAAATACACAACGTAGGTAAAATTATCGGCAAAACACAACGTACTGGGTCCAAATCTAACGTAAATAGTTAATAGATAATTTAGACGATCACGAAAGGCCAAAATTCGTTAATTAATTTAATTAGGAATGCGATATTTCGTACGTATATTTGCAACAATGCGAAAATTCATACAATTCTTAGCAAGTCGGGTAGGGATGTAAATTCTAGTTTGGGAATCATTTATTACAGTAGGTATAGTTTAGAAGCTAGGATGTTGCAAATTCGGAGCTTAGAATGGTTTGAGTTAGGTAGGATCATCACAATATGTACCTATATAAAAAATCTTATATACTAAATGATTTGATTATTTAATTTTAAATTTTTGAGGCTTATTTTTGGGCAGACTCAGGTAACTGATTGGACTCTTAAATAAGTGTTATTTAAGTAATACATGGAACAAAATTTTAGAAAGATAATAAAATAATTGATTAAAACATTTTACATGTCAACGTGACATAATATATACTTATAACAAAACAAAAAACATTATTAATACGATAACATAGAATAATTAATTAAACACCTTAACAAAGTGTCAACACAAAAATAATTATAGCAAAACGAACAAACATTATAAATGTGATAACATTGAATAATTAATAGAACTAAAGTAAAAATAACAAATTTTATAGACTAAATCGGCCCAGTTTTCATATAACATTATATTTACTTTCATATAACATATATTTACTTTGAGTATGTGTATCTTAATTTATAAAAGAAATTTGAGGAAATACTGTATGTCGGAATTTAGCACAAAAAGATTTATAAAAAAATTTCAACTAAATTAAAAAAAAGAAACAATTAATCAGAGAGATGAGGAATCGGACGTGTTTCCAACATTTATCACGAATTGGTCGAAAGCATCATCCATCATGCCATCTGACATCCAAATTATTTTTTCTACTTTAATCACGTGTTTTAAATAATTGCTCCAATTTTCCACTTGTCACATTGCGAATCGCATTCTCGAATAAAATTTTAACCTCAAGAAGTTTTATTCTTCGCCGAAACCTCATCTTTGATTTGCACCCAAATTACCTCTGTGGGGTTACACGGCTAGGCTAGTGTCTAATATTCACTGTTAAATGATAAAAGACGTATCTATTCGAAAAGAAGTACAAAAAAATATCTCTAATGTACAATATAAATTGAGGTGATTTTTCCGTGTCGCCGCTATTTCATATAATGTATTTCGTTTAAGCAATGTATTTGAATCTGTTGGTAAATATTTTTTTAACGAAAAGTAGAAAGGGTAATTTCAATATATATGGAAAGATAATTTACACAATTGCAATGAAAATACCTTTTATAAGGTTTCAAAAGCAAACTTTTAATTATAGCCGCGTGTTCGTTAGTGACTTTATAAAAAGGGTACAGTCATTTAAAAGCTATTTAAAAAATACGCACTAGAAGAAACAGCCTTTTATTAAAATTTGCCTGGATGTACTAAACGTTCTCAGAATTGTTCACGTGGACAATTGCAGCGTCTCGGTGAATACATTATATAAGCTTTTGCGGTCTTTTTTCCACTTGAATGATACTTCTATGTATCTAAATGAAAAAATAAAAGTTGTCAGCATACTTAAAACAAATTAAATTGTCGTTTTATGCAAAATAGTTTTTTTTTTTGTAAAATATCGTTATGCACAATTGTGCGTAACGCAGGAACACGCAGATATTTAAGCTTTTTTTATTTTGGTGGTAATATAATGTGTAATAAATGGAAAAATAGCGAAATCAACTATAGTTTTATCAAACCAGATATTTTTATTTGTTAAAATATAATGACATTTTTACATTTTGCTTTAAAAAGCTATCGAAGTGTTGAGGAACAATGTCAAATTTGTATGGGGCGCAGAATGAAGGGTACTTTTAAAATTCAAATTTAATAGTTGTAAAGTGATGAAAAATTAATATCTTCCAATAATATAATCAATAATATATGCAACTTAAGATTAAATCATAAGTTTTTTCGCAATGATATTCGTATATTTTTTAATGTAATATCAAAGTGAGGAACCATTGGTTATTTTTACAATAAGCAACGATTTTGGTTTTAGGCGATATTTATTTACCTCGGGTTGTTTATGGTAAAAAAAATTAAGCCGGGTTTACACTATCGAAGTACACTTGGACCAAGTGTACTTGTACAAGTAGATCGCATCATAGTGCACTTGGATGCCGGTTTACACTACAAGTTGAAATTTCCATCCAAGTAGCATTTGTGTCTCGCGCAATCAAGATAACGACGACTGATCTCTGGCTGCGAGGCGTAGAAATTGTAGCGGAAAAATTGAACCATGAAAATATTTGGACTCGGATGTGATGACTTTAATTTGAGAAGTAGAAAAGGAAGATATAAATACTTTTAAAAATAATTTGGGATTCAGTAGCGAACAATTAAAAAATTTGCTCTATATTATATTATTTAAACTACTGTACCACTACTACAAACTTTACCATCACGGCATATCCCACAAGTGGGGTAGCCAGCAGACCAGCTGCATATAATTAATATTCATGCTGTCTTCTCTGTGCCAATATAAAATCAAAACATTCAGGATGGGTGGCAAACCTCATCGCTGAATTTAAGATGTAAAAGTCTTAATTATTTCGAACACCTACTTTTTACAGGACACTTGAAAACTTATGGAAAAGAGTAGGAGACCAATTCTTTACCGGGTGCTCTACGGAATCTGAAATACTATAATATAAAATGAAAAAATGTACTTGTGAAATGTTTAAATAAATAACTTTTGAAAAAATATTACTTAACGTATTTAATAATTTAAGTTAAAAATATTATTTATTTGAAAAAAATATTAATTTTTATTATTTAATAATAAATTAATTATTTCATTTAATTTTTATTATTCTTATTATTTTATTTATTAATCTAGCAAAACAGTCATTTCACATAAATACTACAAAATGAGACATTACATCAATATCTGGTCAACGCAGTATACGAATGCTTCAAGTATATCGGTGTGCTTACAAATCTGTAGAAAATAAAATAAAACATGAAATGACTTCATCAAATTCATTAAACAAAACATAAATCGCTCATTTTAATTTTTCACAGCACTTTGTCAGCTTCGTATAATTCTACGAACCTAAAAGTTTCGCGCTCGTTACACCGTCTTTTAGTTAGCGCCATTTTGTTTTTATAAAACCGTCATAGTACACTTGGACGAATAGAGTTTCGTCCAAGTTGACTTGGATGGCGGCTACTTGTACAAGTACACTTGGATCACCTGTTTACACTATCCAAGTAGCGTCCAAGTAAGCCATCCAAGTATACTTGTACAAGTGTACTTGGATAGTGTAAACCCTGCTTTATTTGACAGTAAATTGGTAGGAATTAGGAATAGCCACGGCCGTGATATTTTAATAAAAAGATTAGCTCTTGTCACTTAGCATTGAATTATAATTTATTAACATTTTAATAAAGATTTGTTTATTTTTGTTATTCCTAAAGCATAATTTAGTAAACATGGGGTGTGATGGTGGTACCATACCCAAACGTGATGAACTTGTTCGAGTAAAAAAGAGGCCAGAACAGGTATTATAGCAAACATATTAGTCATTTTTATCTAGATTTTTACCAAGAATATTATTTATTTTAGTTTATTCTTCCACCTGTCGAGCGTTATACATTTTTATTTGCGTAATTTGCAGAAAGACAAAGATGCGGAGTTGGCCTTCAAGTGGCGACACTGCGCTCTCTCCCAACAGATGTTACAACCTCCAATAGTAGCCTGCGGATTGGGTCGACTCTATTCTAAATCTAATGTTTTGGAAGCTCTACTTGACAAGAGTAGCATGCCTGAAAATGTCAAACATATTAAAAATATGAAGGTTTGTATTTCTAACAATGTAGTACTTTTTTCTTCTTTACTTGAAGGTATTGTGTTTCTAACAAAGTAATAATTCTGAAACACTAAATGTCATAAAAGATTGTGTCAGTTGTATATGATAGCTGTAGTATAAATGGGATGAAAATGAATGACAAAGACGAAAGTGCTGGTTTTTGAAAGAGAGATTGATAGAACAATGTGTGAAATAAAGGTTGAAAATGAATGTTTGGAGCAAGTGGACGAGTATGTATATTTAGGAAGTTTGTTTGCGAGGGATGGAAGATGTGACAAGGATATCGAAAGAAGAAAAGTAGCCGGTGCTAGGATTAACTGTGCACTTCGACCCATTGTCAGCAATGACAATGTGTCGAACATGGCAAAATTGCTAGTGCACAATACCATCCTGGTACCGACACTTATGTATGCAAGCGAAACGTGGACATGGTTGAAGAAGGACGAAAGTGGAATAAATGCTGTGGAGATGAGATCGCTGAGGAGGATGGTTGGTAAAACGTTGCGTGATAGAGTGAGGAATGAGGATATTAGAAGAATGAGTGGATGCAAGAGGAGTGTTGTGGATAGAATGCGTGTAAATAAATTGAGATCGTTTGGTCATGTGGAACGAATGAAAGAGGAAAGAATGACAAAGAGGATATACTTGGCTGAAAGGAGGAGTGTGAGGAAGCGCGGGCGTCCGAGAACTACATGGCTTGAACATGTAGATCAAATTCTCAAGGACGGCCGTGTTTTGAGTAAAAGAAACCGACGTGTGTGCATGAGAAATTGTATGACTGTAGAGGAAGCGAAAGAAGTATGTAAGGACAGATCTAATTGGCGTTCCGTTCTCTCTGCCTACCCCACTTGGGATACGATGTGAGGGAATAGATAGATAGATAGATAAATTTTATTTCTTTTTCTTTTTGTATACTGTCACATAATGGATAGCGTCCACTTGTAAACTAGCGAACTCCCACACAATAATGAAATGGAAGCTCTCCCAAAATTAAGTTTACAACAATTAAATGTATTACATGGAAGCAATTACATGTTATGCAAAAGAAATAAATGAAATGTAAAGATGTCTAGGGTGATTCTCATTAATTATTAGTAACAATTACCTTTTTTAAAGAATGCACAGATACTTACATTGAGTAGAATTGGTCCATCTTATTGTCCTTTCTGCGACCAATATACCGGAGTAGGTATATATTATTTCTTATACATTTATAGATGTTATGATATTTTCTCATTGAATTCATCAAGCACGGGACTCGAACCCATGTAAATGTAATGTAATAAACAAAATTAGCAATAGCATGGTAATATGAAGGTATTATATTGTCTTGAAATATTATTCCAATGAATAATCATATTTTATACAAACAGTTCTTCCAGTTTGCTCGTTATGTATTATTTAAATATTCAAGTACATAGGCAAGTACATAAATTCAAATATATAAATTTTTATACACATAGGCTCGTGAATAATGTTTTGTCTAGGGGTAAATAGATATTTGGTTTCAAAATACTGTGTGGTAGTTTTTACAATTCATTTTCTTTGTATGGCCACATAAGTTACATTAATTGGCAAGGTGTATATTTATCAAATGGGAAGAATAGATACTGTAATGTAATTTCACAATCATTCATCGTCACACACTCATATATAGTAAAATTAAGGTTAAAGTTTAACAAATACAAATAGCGATTATTGGTACACATTAACAATTATGAATAGCATTAGTGACTTACATAATTTTGTTGTATTGATGTTGATAATACGTGTTGACGTGGGTGGTAGCGAACTTTACGTGGTTTATGCTACATTTATCTACGATAACAGTTGATCCTTATGGGATGTTCAAAGAAAGTATTAAGACACGATGTGTAGGTGGGCAGATCCACGAAGCTGTTGCACATATTGTACCACTCAGCGGGGGTGGAAACCATAAGATATCGCCATCAAGGAAGAGCTTGTTCCTACATCCATCACAGAGAAAAACGGGCGATAAGTTGTCACTTGCAAGATATCACAGAATTCAACGGATACCAATTCATTTAACTTTGTAGTATTGGTGAAAATATTAATAATTATATTCTATTCCTGAATATTATGTTACATCATGGCGTCAATGATTTTGGCGCGAACTCGATGTGGGACGTGTTTCATGACTTTACCACTACACGTTAAAGATAGTTTATGCATTAATTCACTATTTGTAAGTTCCACTTTTAACAAAACTATTGATTGAATTTAATTGTATTTAATGGTAATCTGGTGTTACCCGCGAACCGGCATAAGCCGGGAACAATACTGATATTGTTCCTACATGATGAGAGATTCTATTACGACCAGGGCAAGAAGGCAAAAAGCAAAAGTAGGTGGCGTGCGAGGACTATTTATAACCTTTCTTGACAAAAATGCATAGTTTGTTTCGCTTCTATGAGTTGGGTCGTCATTGGTGGATTTCAACAGTTCATACTACCATCCGCCAATCAAAACAGGTGTCGCTTACGACTAATTGATAATTGACAAATTATCACGCATAAACGAACTGATTTCATATTGCATCAGCAAGAAAGATTATTATTATTATTCGCGATGACGTTACTGACCAAAACACGCATTCATAGTACGAATTTCTATTTCAATTTGCTCACCGTTACAATGTTACATTCGAATGTTACAATACCTATTGTTTTTCTCTTTATGCATTATTTCTCTTGACTGTTCCTTTTTATTTGTATTATTTGTAAAGGCTGATACAGCCGTTTATTATGTAAATAAATAAATAAATAAATGTCATAATTGTTTATGTTTTTTATTTTATTATTTTGTTGGATTTTTGGTAACTTTAATGTTTATTCTCCATTGATAATGTTATAGGTTCTTAGTTGTAAGTTTACTTTTTTGTATTTTTCTATTTATAAGTATCTACATTATATAATTTTTTGTTAAAGGCTTATAGCTGTTTATTTTGTAAAATAAATAAATAATAAGTCAAACTCAGTTATAGTCACTAAGTTGTAACAGCTGTTAGGAAATAAATAAAACAAAATATGTTTTATTTATTTTGCTGTAGAATTCTACTACTTATACACTGACACAGTTAATAAAGTAATAGCTGCTGTTGTTTGTAGTGAGCAAACACACGGTGAAAATAAATAAGTATCAAATCATAGAATTCGGAATAGTTTTTAGAATTTCGTGTTATTAGGAGTAGGTATTCAAATAGTGTTTTTTAATTTTCCCATATAAATACATATTATTATTATTAGATTCCTAAAACATTCAATCCAATTCAATAAAATTGTGATTTTGTGGATGCAAGATCTATACACATACAAAGCTTAGCAATACCTCCTTTACCATTGATTCTACCAATGAACTTTGTAGCAAATTTCTTACTGGGCTAGTGCTCATGGATTACTTCTCAATGTCTCAAAAACCCAAGCAATTTTCATTGGCAGCATTCACTCTATATTCAGGTCGAAAAACATGAACTTACCTCATATTACTATGAATTCAGCAATAAAACCCTACGGCGACAGTTACAGTTATATTTGGGTAACATATACTCGATGGATAAATAGATATTTTTCTAAATTTTATTTAACCACAACTTTTTTTAATATAATCATAGTTTTGAAAAAAGTATACAAAACATGCTTATGCAAAGTCACTCAAATTTTGCTAGAAACATAATTTGCAAAATAGTTTGAACATCAAGGATTCACTCTAGATTATATTTGCATTTTAAAATTAATGTGATGAAATATCTGTATCTAAAACATTACTCATTTATTTTTGTTTAAAGAAAAAGAACTAAAATTATTAATATCTTTCCAGGATATAAAGGATCTTGTCTTGACAAAAAACCCAGCATTTGATGAAAGTGCAGAAAAAACTGAAGGTGCCTTGGATGACAGAGGTTTTCCATATATCTGTCCTATAGTTGGCTTGGAAATGTCTGGAAAATTCAGATTTATCTTCTTTTGGACCTGTGGATGTGTCGTGTCTGAACGAGCACTCAAGGAAATCAAAATGAATGTTTGTCACATGGTAATTATATTTCTTACATTTTATTCAAAATAAATACTTGGAATTATTTAGACAATTAGGAATCCCAAATGAATAAACCTTGGAAAACTCAAATACAAGATTTTATCATCCGATAGCTGTTAGTCCTTGAAAATAAGCCTATGGTGATTGGCCAAATAGTGTTTGTAAACACAACAAATCATAATGTCATTACAGTCAGGCCAGTATACCAATGCACCTCAGGTATGATGGTCTCTTTTATTCATAGGCAGGTATCAGCAACCAAGGCATTGTTATAGAATATATATTTTATTTTCTATATTATTATCTAATCCTTGTACCTACCTGTATACCTACATACGTACTGCGTGCCTTACGGTGTAGCCAAGGACCTCACACCCTTTTTGCTTGTTGTTTCTGTCACATTAATATAAGAGTTCCTGTTTGGATATTTTGTGTCAAAAAAATATTACATATAAAAGTTTTCAAGTATGCGTATTAGTACAGTAGGTTAGTTAAAAAGGATATCAAATAATTGGAAATAGGCAGTTACATACAAAAAATAGTTGTAATAGCTACATTATAACACTCTATTAGTCTAGGATAATAAAAAAAAACAATAGGGATTTACTGAATGAATCTCAATACAAAACTGCAGATAATGCATTTTATGATTTATGACTAATTTTTGTCAGGGAATTCCAAAATTAACGTATCAGAAATCATCCCTTATATTTTTTAGTTTTAAACGAGCCTTCAGGATCGCAACGTTTATTTTAGTGTCAGTTTATAAATTATAAAAATATGCCTACTAAACGTCAAGTGTTGACTCCCCAGTGTCGTGAATGTGTGATACGTCTTTGCAACTATTTTACAAAGGAAATTTTCTATTTCAAAGTGGAAAAAATTAACTGATTGACAATCTCTGATAAATGTATCGTTGGTGGTGAGACGTAAGGAAGTTGAGAAAACGTGTAGCGGGGGTTCAGGTGCACTCATATACTGGCCCCACTGTAATTATTGTATTGGTAGCTGTTTTGTACACCTTATGTTGATGTAAGCTAATGCATGAATTTTTGTATTACTTTTGGGTAAGGAATCCAATCCTGCATCAAAATTGCGATCCCTCAAACCTGCGGGTTGAAAAAAAAGTTTATGTTTCAAGTACCTAGTTATTTAAAAATATGTCAAAAGGAGACTAGTAAATTTTCATATATTTTTTATTATTATACAGAGTTATTACTCATATTACTAATTAACAAGTGGAAATAATGATGTTTTAGAGGTATAAATAATCAACTTCTTTAAAGGAATGATCTAATACATTATTTAACATTTCACCTTTTAGATTTGCAATTTGTATTGACAATTGAACATATTTATTGGTTTTAGAGATAAAAAATTGCTTATTTTTCTGATATACTTTGGAAGAAATGATAAAGTATCTAACGTTTCATTTTTTTAGATTTGATCTTATCTTGTTGCATGAATAGCCAGCAGCGGAAAAGGCATTCACAGGTTCCACACTTATAAGTGGAATTGACTTTATATAAGTATAAGCAGCTTCCAAGTACTTTTCTCTATTCCTTTCACATTCAGAAAGTATCATCTCACGTTTCTGTACAGTGAATTATCTCGAGTGGGTATGGGCATACCCACAACAGATTTAGGCTCGGCTACCCATTCTGTACGGAGACTGAGTTCTAATGCATCTTCTAGTGTAGACGAAGGCTCATCGTTTAATAGATTCAATAAAGGTGTATCTTCTTCATCGCTATTGTCATCAACTCCGTCTGACAGCAGTCTCTCGATTAAAAACTTCATTTCAGTTCTTAGTGTAACTTTGCTTGGATAAAAAAATGGATTGTCCACCACATTTGTAGATCCTGAATCTTTTTCTAGATATTTGTTACGATTTTCTAAGTACAGCAAGACTGCAGTCATTGACGTGCGGCGTTCTTTTATCCGGTGAGATAGCAAC
>OX388311.1:11825855-11861569 GCA_947579605.1 Athripsodes cinereus
TGCAACTTCATGGTCGTTCAGGTCAAACGACGCCGAGTGACATTTATGCTCCATGAACCAACCCTTGTATTTGTATGTTTAGTTGTTTTAAAAATGTTTCAAGTTTTTGCACATCAGTTGATTTTTTCATATAGGTTTTTGTTTTTATATCTAGAAGAATAGGAATCATCTTATGATTAACATGGTGATGTGCGCTATAAATGGTTGTGGTTATAAATCCAATCCAACTTTCGCAGGAACAGGATTGTCATATTTTCGGTAAGTTGTTTTGTATTGTAGTTTTTATCTTAATATATTGCGATTTTAAAGTCGTTTATATTATAATTCGTATACTTATAAATGATCATAATAATGTTATAAACGTTCTATATTTGTTATATATCTATCTATATCTGTCCTTATTCTCCTATATCTACACATGTAACTTGTTTTCCATTCTGTCATCTGACAATACAAAGAACCTACTGTGGCGTTATTTGGTAGAGCATGAGAAAAGAATAAATAAAATTAGTAAGAATCTTCCATACAGAATCTTAATTTTCATAATTATCCCAGAGCATGGGTTGAAATTCCTTCATAAAAATTGCAAAAATTATATTCTACGAAACACTCTATATGGACTATTCTGGACTTTATATTATGAATATTTTTAATACAATTTATTGATAATTAAATATAATATATATATATAATTAAGAGACAAATCGGTTGTGCATCATATACAAAAAAAATTGTATGAATAGATTAAAATTACCCAACTACATTGGAACATGGTATGAATACAACATAATTAAAAACTTTAAAATCTACATTACGACCTGATCAAATTCCTTCTGTGGGTACCCCTTCCAGACATCCATCCCATATTTATCTTTAATTGTAGTCTCTCTTACTCCTCCCAGACACAACTCAAGACTTCTTCATCCACACAGAATAAACAGTATCGATCTCAACATTTCTTCCAACATAGTACAGCTTCATGCAGTTCAATACATATGTAATTAATGTGATTCCACAATTTATCACGAGTCCATGTCTTGTATCCGACTTAGAATTCTATTCTAAGTGGAAACCAGAAACTATGAAATAAGAACTCGGAATTACGAACTCGTAACTAGGAACTCGTGACTAGGAACTCGTAGCTAGGACCGCATCTGATTAAAATAGAAATTCAGAATTAAAAGAATATTCCATTCATCATTCAATTATACAATTGACTAATTAAATAATTCGACAACGTTTTACCTACCTTAATGGCGGATTAATCACTAATTCACTGTTATAACATTATATATAAAAATTGAATGAATATCTTTAACATCCGATATGAATTAAAATAAACTTTTTTTATATATTACACAAAACTAATTTGATTTATACATGTCGAGTTGTCGTGAGAGAATACGAAGGTACGTGCGTTTCTCTATCTAATTCCGCTGAAGAATGATTGTTGCAAATTTCATAGGCGACTTGTGGGTGAACAAAACTTTACCCTCCACACTTCCTTTCCGCAATGTTGCAAACATTCAAAATTCATATTCTTAACAATTTTAATGTGAATTAATCTGTCACATTAATACCCCTTTCCCCGGATAAAAAAAAATTGAATATTTTTTTTTTTAAATACCCATATAAAATTATAATTCATACTATGTTCCAACTCTAAACAAATTAAAATTAAGGAATTTATGGCAACACACTGGCCCTCAGCCGTTAAATAAATTATGGACGCCATCTATGTTTCATTAATTTAACTGTGAAAAATTTGAAAATAAGAATTAATTTTCACAATAGGGTTAATGCCAAATATAGAAAACTCTACACCCTACGAGTATATATAAAAAATTAACAAAATAAAAAACAGTGTGTTCCCACGTTATTCCTTTAGTGTACAATTATATGATAAAACTACAATATATATACATCAGCAGATTTTAATGTACAATATTAAATCTGATATCAAATATTCAACACCAAATTAAATTACTAAATTTTTTTTTTTATATGTAATAAAAGCTTTTAACGATTAAATAATCCAATTTTTTTTTTAAACTATCAATATTCCTTTTTATTTACAAAATCATTTTATGAGAAGTCTTTATTGTGTATATTTTACAAACCAGACACAAATTTACTTTCCACATGTAAAAGTATTTGACTTAAAAAGCATTATAAAGACATCATAAATTTTATCTATTAACAAGATATTTACTCATATTTATACATTATAATTAATATATTCAAACTTATATCTTAATAAAGTATATTTACTTAACATTAATATGTTTGATCATAAATACCTTTTCAAAACAAAAGCATACATAATAACAATAACAACGATGTGTGACAATTTCACAACCATTCCACAATTTTCATGACATTTGTATCTTTGATCTTCCTTGGAAATCCAAATACTACCATGAATATATACAAATTATTATATTTAATTATATTTTTATATTTTTTTTAAATTGCTTTGTAGCATTGTTTCTCTGTCATGAGAAGACTTAAGATCGTTTGATCTACCGCATTATATATACATATCTATCTATATTCTTATAGCTTACTTTGTTTTATTTTAAGAAAACTTTCTTCAATCTTATTATTTTACTTAGTCATTCGCTTCCTCAAATAATATTATAAGAGAATATGTCAGGCAAAAATTATAATACTCTGTGATGAGATATTTATGAGTGTACCATTGGTATAGACTCCATTTTGAACCTAGACATTAAAATTCTTGTTTAGTAAAAAAATCGCAATCATTATGAGGTCCATATTCACTCCATTGCATCTATATCTACAGGCATACAATCTCTCTTAAATACACATCCAAAAATATATCATACATTCTTCATCATATATTGGCCGTACACATCATACATATTTTTCAATCAAAATTACTTTCATACTATAGACACCAAAGTTAAATACTCAACTACATAGATTCTGCATTGACCCTTTCACGAAAGTTATTTCTTTATTATTTTTTTTTTATTTTATTTTAACTGAATATTACACTCCCATTTCACTATAGAAGTTGAAAACTCGTTTATATATAATTTATTTTTGTTTCATTATTATAATATCCTATTATTTATATGTGCGCATCCTCATTCTAAACGAAATGGCAACTCTTTATACGAGATTATGCCTGATTTGCACTCAATTCGTATACACTTTTTCATATGTATTTTTAAGCAATTTATGTACAATTTATACATTTACATATTTTTTATTTCTATCTATATACACTATTGACTATAACATACTTATTTCTATTTTTAACCTATTTTTATGTATAAACTTACTAGTTAATTTCTATTTTCAATCCTAAAAATTACTCTTCTTTAATTATATCTTTAATGTGATATTTATTTTGTGTACCCGAATCTATGTCTTTTAATAAATATACATTATCACTTAATTTTTTTATAATTATTGATTTTACAAATTTTGGCGCTAATTTTGCTGAGAAGTATTCACTTGCTTTAGATTGAGCAAAATTACGCCTCCAAACCTCCTGACCGACAGAATAAGTTTTGTTAATTCTTCCCTTATTATAGTATTTTGAGTTTCTTTGATAAGCTTGCCATAAATTTTCCGATACTATATTATACAACAAATTCATGTTTTCCAACCTCTCTTTGTACAATTTTCTTTCCCTACTTATATTTTTATAATCATTTATTTGATCGCAACTTATATTGGCATGCAATGATCCATCCAATATATTCTCCCTACCTCGAGCTAACAAAAATGGTGTGTATCCAGTAGCCAAATTAACTGAATTATTTATAATGCTTTGTACTTTATCTAGATACAAATCCCATTTTCTTTGATGGTTATCTACGAAAATTGCCAGTGTATATCCTATGGTTTTATTATATGCTTCAACGTTATTCACCATTGGCGTATATAATGTTGTATAAAAGATGTTCTGAACACCGTAAGAATGCATAAGGTTTTTGAAAACATGAGAAGTCAGATTTTTACCGTTGTCGGTAATAATCGTTTGTGGGACGCCCTCCTGTAAAAAGATTTTGTTTTCCAATATTTTCACAATCTCTTGAGATGTAGCACGTCTCAACGGAAACACCCAACAATACTTAGTGAAAACGTCTACGACCGATAGAATAAATGTATATCCAGAAGATGATTTAGTTAATGGTCCAATTAAATCGACACTATACACTTTACCTGGTCTATCTACCTTCTTTCTGTTTTTCATTATACCTAATGGCGGTGAATTCGACGGCTTATACATTTTACATTTTTGACATACTTTTACAACGTTTTTTATTTCATAAAACATTCTCGGCCAATAGAAATATCTGGCGATATTTTTATAAGTCTTAAATGTACCCGAGTGTCCATTTTCGTGATAGTTTATAATAATTTTTTTACGAACATCGCTTTTTGGAACCTCCTTCCAACTAAATTCTTCCGTCAGCGGATTATCATCCTTCATAAGTCTATACAATTTACTATCATCAACTTTATAATTGACAAATTTAGCTGGAGCTTCAATACAACCATTATATATCTTATCATACCACGTATCATTGGAATTTCCCGATATATCTAATTCGTTTATAGCCGATGGAATACGAGACAATGCATCGGGTACTCTGTGAGCAACCCCTTTACGATGCTCTACTGAGAAATCATATTGCGACAGTCTCATACTCCACCTTGCTAGTCGTCCAGATGGATTTGAAATTTTCGATAAGAATCTTAGCGCTGAATGATCTGTAATAACCGTAAATTTCATTCCTTCAATAAAAGGTCTAAAGAATTCAATCGATTCCATAACAGCAAGAAGCTCCCTCTCAGAGACTGAATAATTTTGTTCCGTTTTACTCAATGATCTGGAAAAGTACGCAACTGCTTTTTCCTCACCGTCTATGTTTTGATGTAAAGCTGCACCAATTTGATGTTGACTAGCATCCGTATGTAATAAAAATGGCTTTGTGTAATCTGGACAAATTAAAACTGGTGCAGTCATTAACGCATTTTTGAGATCATTAAAAGCTCTTTCTGCCTCATGGTTCCATTTAAATGTATTTTCTCCCCTTTTTACTCTAAGTAATTTATTTAATGGAGCTGAAATCTCACTACAGTTTCTAATAGTCCTGCGATAAAAACCAATCATGCCCAAAAACATTCTAAGTTGTTTCAAATTTCTAGGTGCTGGATAATCTCTAATGCTTTTTACTTTGTCTGGATCTGGACGAAGCCCATTTTCATCTATTAAATAACCCAAATATTTCAATTTACTTTTACAGAACTCACATTTAGAAAATTTTACTGTCAAGCCTGCATCCTTTAATCTATCCCTAACTTTCTTTAATAATTTTATGTGTGAATCAAAATCTGGGCTCAGAATGATTAAATCATCAATATAGCAAAATACATTGTCATCGAAGCTAGGTCCGAATAACCTATCAGACAATCTCTGCATCTCACTTGCCGAATTAACCAAACCAAAAGCCATTCTCTTAAAGTGGAATAAACCACGCCCTGGGACCACAAAAGCTGTCTTTTCACAAGAGCTTTCATCAAGAGGAATTTGCCAAAAAGCTTTAGATAAATCGATAGATGAAATGAATTTAGCGTTTCGTAAGTTTGTCAAAATCTTACCGATGTTTGGAAGAGGATAATTATCTCGC
The DNA here is from genome assembly GCA_947579605.1 of Athripsodes cinereus. NCBI lineage: Eukaryota > Metazoa > Arthropoda > Insecta > Trichoptera > Leptoceridae > Athripsodes > Athripsodes cinereus. The sequence goes on from OX388311.1 coordinate 11,831,528, forward strand.
TTCGTGACTTGGTTTAACTTTCGAGAATCTAAGCAAAATCTACCTGTTCCATCCTTTTTTGTAACTATTAACGTAGGGTGACTCCATGAAGACTTTGACTCTTCCACAACTCCCAATCTAAGCATGTCATCCAATTCCGCATCCATTTTCTCCTGCATAGCTGGAGACAAAGGATAATACCGCTGTCTAATCGGAGGCCCTTCGGTAATTATTTTATGTTTAACTAAATTTGTACATCCTAATCCATTCTTTTCGAACGATATATCTTTGAACTCATCTTCAATTTTCTTTAATTGGCAAACTTGATATTCAGTTAAATTTTGTCTATTTTCTATTTTACCTAATTCCATTAATTCATTTTTATCCGAATATTTAATTATATTTAATAATCCCGGTGCTACATTAAACTGTTTCCAAAAATCTATTCCCAATATTATCTGTTGTTGTAAATCATTTAATATATAAAATTTTATAATATTTATTGTACTATCGCATGTTACTTCCAGGCTCAATGTTCCATGAACATTCATTTTATTTCCATTAGCTACCGATATCAATTCTGTAACATTTTCTAGTTTCCATCCCTTTCCAATAAAATAATTTGCTAAATCGCAATTAATTGCAGATATGGACGCCCCAGAGTCCAATAATCCTATAAAAGTTTCATTATCAATTTTAAATTCGAGATAAGGTCTACTATCTCCTCTTTTTGCACAAATTAAAGGTGCAATTTGTCTAGTTTTATAAAACAAATTTACATAATCTAGCCAGCTCATCCACTCCCGATTTCTTTGATTTAAAGATGGCCGGCTACTAACTAGTTTTTTTGGTTATTATTTCTGTTCATGTTATTGTAAGATCTTTGGTTGTAAGTTCTAGAGTCCCAATTACCCTGGTTTCCCCTAAGATCATTATTTTCTAAACGTTTTCTTTTGAAACATTCCGAAATTAAATGCCCTGTACGATTACAAAAACTGCATGTTTTAATTTCCCTATTATGAATTGGAACTAATTTATTTTTCGAAGCAAAAGTTTTGTAATTATTTTTATGATTAACATAGTACCTACTTTGTTGCTGTTGAACATTTCCTGTATTATATGAACAACTGGGTATGGAAATATTTCCTGTATTTAAATTATCAGAGCGCTTAGACTCTACAACATTATAATTAGTTACATTTTTCTTAATTTCATTTATCTTTTCCTTAACATTTGAGTTTTTATTATTTTTTAATGACACGGACAATGATTCGAACTTTGCACATAAATCCATCAATTCCTCCAAGTAAATTATATTTGCCGAAGCTACCAAACTAGCATAATCCGGAAGTAAACCGTGCAATGCCACATCTAGAATTTCATCATTAGGTAATGGACAATTCAAATGTTTATTTTTAGACATAAGATTTAAAATAAATTCAGAAGCACTTTCTGACATTTGTTGCTTAGATGATAAAATTTCTAATTTCAGATCTCTTTGCCTACTTAACCCTTCAAACTGCTTTAAGAATTTCTTTTCAAACACATCCCATTTATTTTCCAAATCAGTAGCTCTGTACCATGTCAAAGCGTATCCTGACAATATGACGGGCATATAACTAACAAGACTGTCTAATGGAATTCCATAAATACGAGCTAATTCAACCAAACGAATTATAAATTCCCTAGCATCTGATGTTCCATTGAAACTGATTCCCAATTTACGAGGATCCATGAATCTTGTCGTAGAATCAATAGTAGTGTTTTTCAACAAAGTCTTTGAACTATTTCTCTTCTTCATAGTTTTTTTTATGTTATTTAATTTTCGAGTGTGCGCTTTAACACTTATCACGTTACCCACTGGTGGTGAAGGTACGTCAATATCATTGCTAATGTTTTCATTAGACGAATTTACACCCTCCAAATTTTTATCTAAAGGTGAACGTTCCGCCATTTTGTATTAATTTTTCTATAAAAATTCAATTTGAATAACTTTTATAATATCATCAATTTTGATTTAAGAAAATAAAAACCTATTCATATAACACTTACTCTATAATTGTAATATGTCTTTGTCAACTACGTATCTTATATACATTTGTTTAATTGCGTACTAAATATAAAAAAATTGTAAGCATCTAATGTTTAATTCATAAAGTATAAACTAACAATAATATTTCCATTTGTTCTCACTCATTTTATATAAATTCAAAACAAATGATTATTCAAATTCCAGAAATGACATATTGTATAATATAGATATATTAAGCAATATTTTAAATTATTTCTAATATGGAATATCATACGAATTTTTTCAAACTACATTTTAATATACTTTACAAAACAAAGATGACTGATCGCATTGAACAAAATGCATCCAAAAAGTATAAACAAGGATTTATCATTTGTCTGCATTACGCAAAATCCAACCTAACAACATCTCTCACTTAAGTTACTTAATATAATAATAAACGCAAGGGTAATGAAAAAGTACTCTTTATTTTTTTTCACTTCATCGTCACATCGTTCCGTCAAATAATAATGACTCGCTCAACAAAAACAAATATTATACAGTATTATTTATGTATTCTAATACCTAACTATAATTAAAATTTCTTGATTTTATTTTTTTATTTTAACTTTAACAATTTAATTTATTTTTATCATAAAACTAATTTATTATTTACGTTAAATATAATACCTAATTAATTTTGTACATTATTTCTTTAGAAATAAATTTATACACAATGAATATTAAAAAAAAATATATCTCCCTCCATTGGATTTATTTAATTTGTTTTTAACAAAAAAAATTTGACAATAAAAATCGTCATTTGACAATATAAAAATCGATAAAAAAATCGTTACCTTCTCTAATTAACACTTAAATACAACTATAAATTTATAATTTTTTTTTTTTTTATTAAAATTACCCGAATATTATCAAATAGATTTTTTTTTTTTTTTAACCTAATATTATTATTAAAATTAATTATTCTAATTAATTTAACATCAACTTACATTATGCCTAAAATAATTTTTATCATAAGATTAATAAAGAAATTATTAGTACATTTATTTATATTCACATTCAATCATTCTTAAAACTTTCTTTCCATCCTGTATATATGCAGATAATATTATAGGCATGGCATCAATATGATTATACCTATAACATAGTACCATGCGGTTCTATAATAAATTCACAAGCCGCTAATATTGATAAGTCATAATTTTGTTACACGCACCGTCAAAAACATTATGTTGTAGGTATCTTATACCTATAAAGACCAAATTTTCAATACACCAATCGACCATACAATATAAATGTAACTACCTATATACCTATCTGATTATTTTATGCAGACTTCTATATTTTAATATTGTAAATTGAAATTTTTTTTATTTCGATTAATTTTTAGTAGGTAATTGACTATCTTATTAAACTAAATATATGTACCTACATATATGTTTCATTGTTTTAGCAAAATCATGGCATTGAAATTCCAAAGAAAATACATATCACAAAATCACTTACCCCCTTCGTTGGAGTATATTGCTTGGAAAATTAACGAACTGCAATTCCTTACTTTGTAATGTCATGAAAATGTGAAAATGTCCTGTATAATTCCTTCAATACTATAATTTATTTTCCTTCTGTTATTTGCATTTGTTATCCTTCTGTTATTTTGTTATTTGCTGGAATAATTTCATATGGCATTAATATACACATCACACATAGCACACAAATAATTTTCCTTTTATGATACAAATATTTACTGAAGGAGAGTAGAATACAATTTATGAAACAAAATATATTTTACTTTATCAAATTCATAACCAATCAAATATAAGGCAATGTTTTTATTTTGTTTCTTGTTTATAAAATTTGAAAATTGCTAGAATTATTACTCTTTAAAATATTACAAAAATTGCAACTGTATTTAACAAATATTTTTCGGCGATTCTATTCTTTAAAAGAATAATCGAAAGCAAATAATACCTAAATAAACTTTAAATTACCTATTATAAGGTTTGCAACATCAGTATTATTTTTTTATTTAAAAAAAAGTAGGTTACATTAAATTAATCTTTGCAACATTTCTTTATAGCAACATGTGGCTGATAAAATTGCAACAAATCATATGCAATGCAAAAATATACTGTTGCCAATAATTTACATATCTTCAATTTTAATTTTTTTAATAATTATTAATGATATGATTACATATATGAAGCAAATAATTTAATATTTAAAATTTTCTTAAAACTAATACTTATAACTATTGCAATTACAATGCGACAACTCAAGATAAAGGAATTTCCCCCAATTAAGGCAAAATTAGCCTCACGTGGGCGCAAATTAATGTGGCGTTATTTGGTAGAGCATGAGAAAAGAATAAATAAAATTAGTAAGAATCTTCCATACAGAATCTTAATTTTCATATTTATCCCAGAGCATGGGTTGAAATTCCTTCATAAAAATTGCAAAAATTATATTCTACGAAACACTCTATATGGACTATTCTGGACTTTATATTATGAATATTTTTAATACAATTTATTGATAATTAAATATAATATATATATATAATTAAGAGACAAATCGGTTGTGCATCATATACAAAAAAAATTGTATGAATAGATTAAAATTACCCAACTACATTGGAACATGGTATGAATACAACATAATTAAAAACTTTAAAATCTACATTACGACCTGATCAAATTCCTTCTGTGGGTACCCCTTCCAGACATCCATCCCATATTTATCTTTAATTGTAGTCTCTCTTACTCCTCCCAGACACAACTCAAGACTTCTTCATCCACACAGAATAAACAGTATCGATCTCAACATTTCTTCCAACATAGTACAGCTTCATGCAGTTCAATACATATGTAATTAATGTGATTCCACAATTTATCACGAGTCCATGTCTTGTATCCGACTTAGAATTCTATTCTAAGTGGAAACCAGAAACTATGAAATAAGAACTCGGAATTACGAACTCGTAACTAGGAACTCGTGACTAGGAACTCGTAGCTAGGACCGCATCTGATTAAAATAGAAATTCAGAATTAAAAGAATATTCCATTCATCATTCAATTATACAATTGACTAATTAAATAATTCGACAACGTTTTACCTACCTTAATGGCGGATTAATCACTAATTCACTGTTATAACATTATATATAAAAATTGAATGAATATCTTTAACATCCGATATGAATTAAAATAAACTTTTTTTATATATTACACAAAACTAATTTGATTTATACATGTCGAGTTGTCGTGAGAGAATACGAAGGTACGTGCGTTTCTCTATCTAATTCCGCTGAAGAATGATTGTTGCAAATTTCATAGGCGACTTGTGGGTGAACAAAACTTTACCCTCCACACTTCCTTTCCGCAATGTTGCAAACATTCAAAATTCATATTCTTAACAATTTTAATGTGAATTAATCTGTCACACTACAATCTGATGTTTGGTTTGTTTACCCGTTAGAATGAAATGTTTCATGCATACAAATCTGATCAGGTTAATGATATTATCGCATGTTTATAAACAAAATCATTTTTTGTAGTTTTCCAAAGGATCCAGAAAGGAGAAACTGGACATTATCCAATATTTGACACCAAGTAAACGTAGTGTTTTGTGTTCAAAAACATCTCGTTTTTCTGCGAGGTTGGAGAAAAACGTCATTCTTACGAAATATCCTGAGTTTCCCGCTCATTTGCAAGTTCGTGTGTTTTATATTATTCATTTAGATATATCCTTCAATTGTCATTCATTCTCTCCATATTGTGTGTATATGAAAACAAAGTTTAAAAATAAATAATGATTTTGAAATGAAATACTCAATTTTATTTACTCATCCTATTCCCTATTTCATCAAGTATATGAAAACATTAAGTTATGTGGCATTGTAATTATTTTAAGAAGTAAATATAATGTTTTCTGATACTGTGAATAATTTCCATACATTGCCCATACAAATGTTAAATAAAGTATTTCCTACAAAATGGCCGCCGTCGATTTCCCTTCCTCACTTTTTGGCTTCGCTGTCATTCATACAAATTACTATAAACGTTCCATCCCCTACCTACATTAGTCATGTGTAACACAGATCCGACCCGAGTCAAATGTTCGGGTCCTTCCAAATTGACCCGCGGGTCTACAGATCACCTACGGATCTTACGGGTCCTAATGATCTGTTTGAGCGGAGACCCGTTGGATCTGTGAGGACCCGATGACCCGAAAGATCTGTTTGAGACGATGACATGTAGGATCCGTTTAAGCGGATGACACGTAAGTTCTGTATGTTTTGTTCACAAATTGAATAGAATGACCGTTTGTACTTACCCATACATACATACCGTCACGCCGCTTCCCATACATACAAATCCGTATTCTAATAATATATTGTGTTTTATTGCTGGAAAGTATTGCAAAGTTTTGCTAGTCTCTAAAAACATTTTTCACAAAATAATACTACAATACACAAACACAAAATATTTCACAAAAAAATATCATGGCGAAACATTTTATGAAACCAATACTTTTTCATATAAAATGTTTACCTTTAATCAATAGCTTATCCACTATTTATTTCAACTAAACCTTTGCACAGTTCACAATAAAAAGTATTTTCCTAATTGAAATTAATTGGTAGTATGTTGTTTTTTTTCCTTTATTTATATTGTTTTTCTTTGTTTATGCATTATTTCTCTTGACTGTTTTTTTTTAATTTGTATTATTTGTAAAGGCTGAAACAGCTGTTTGTTATGTAAATAAATAAATATTTTATGGCCAATAAATGTCATTATTATTATTCTTATAATTATTGAGTACTCCGTTCAGATATTAAGTGTAAAAATCTCCATACCGTATGAAAAACATAGTGGATCATAGACAATAAGCTATCAATACCGGAAACAGATCCGACCCGTAGACACAGGTATACATGCTGCAACCGGAAAGACCCGTGACCCGTGTATGTACCTACAGCGGAAACGGGTCCGAGCTAAAGACAAAGATCTGGGTTGTAACCGGAAAGACCCGTGACCCGAATCATATGTTCGGCTCACTGCTATCAGTGGACCCGAACGGGTCGGGTCGCCTCAAAGTGATCTGTTACCCATGACTAACCTACATACATCCATGTTCTGAACATTAATGCCGGCATCGGTTCGGTCGAGTGATCACTCGACGACGCTCCAGCCGTTCACGAAGCCGGAGCGAGTCACCCGATGACTCGCACTGCTGCGTTCAAGGAAGTCGTCGGTTGACAACCGAACAACCAAAATCATAGCAAGGTGATTATCGCTCTGGGCTGGGTTCACGATAGCATAAATATCGCTCGACGTCGAGTGACCTGAGCGACTATGAAGTTGCAGTGTGTGGCGAATGTCACCCCGGATATCGTGAACAACTTTGAGCGTTTTTATGACCCAAATGTCATTGTAATGGCGCCATTTTCGTAAGATTCATTCGGGATCTGAAATATCTGCACTAACTATTTTAACTTTTCTTCCATTTCACTTCTTGAACTAAAAAAATATGAATTTCTATTTTGAAAAATTGTATACGACAAGAATACACCGTAATTACGATTAACTTCGCAATGGGGCAGTTGCGGATTTTTTTTTTATTGATTAAAAATGTTAAACAGCATGTAAGAATCACGAATATATGCATAATTTTATTATATTTAGCCTAGTTTTGGAGAAATCAGCATTTGAAATTTGAAAAATAATATTCCCGCAAAAACGCCATCCATTACCCTCCATCTTGTGATGACGTCACTTCATCCGAGTGTGTCTGTGGTTTTCTTTCTAGTACGGCGTTTATGTAGTTTGTTAACGTTTTTTCCGTGTTATTTTTAAATACTTCGACTCTTTTGTTTATTTATTTATTATAAGCACAAAACAGATAATACCTACTGCATATATAAAGTATAAAAAAATGTAAATCTTTCAGAGATCAAATCTATCATCCAACACAATGATCGTCAGCTCATTATTTAAAAGAACTATTTATTATATTATCTACTATTATCGTCATAACATATTCCGGCATAGTGTTGGAACTGTCAATTCTCCATTCAGAGTTTTGTTTCGTGTTTTCCTCACATAAATTTTGGAGACCTAAGGCAGTGTTTTATTATTTAAAAATTAATATTGGCTCATAGTTTATATAAGTTAGTGTTACAGATTCGATATATAGTGGTTTGTAAGTGTTGTATAGACTTGAGATAAAAAATTGAAAATAGAAAACAATAGTTTAAAACTGGTATTACACATCTTTGACTGGAACAATAAAAATTTGGTTTTGTAAAGGTCAATCTGACAATTTACCAAAAGTATCTACATTAATGATGTGCGATTTTTTGTCACAAATAGAGATTTTATAGAGAATAATTTTCCATCGCATATAGTTTTCAAGATCTTCTTCTAACTGAAATCAAAACAGGGAAAAAATCATGATTCAATATGTCGTTCTTAATTAAACTAGAAACAAAAAATAGATGTCATAATAATAATAGACATTACAGCATGGTCGAAACATATCTCTAAATTCAATATAATCTCAAATACATTATCATGTCTCCTTCGTGTTTTCCCTACCTTTTATATGATTTGACAGCATGCTACGGTGCATTGTTTTTGTGTGAACTAAATTTAATAGAAAGCCAGATGCAAAAGGCAAACTTATAAAACAATCCCTTATTATTACAGTAACAAGGATTGAAGAAAACACAATACGGCGTTAGAAGAATATAAGCTCATATGTGTTGTTAAATACAAATACTTTTGAATATTGGTGTTTCAAATATAGACTATTAAATACTTTTGAAAACAATATTTAAATACAAAATAGGTACGTATTTTTCAAATAGTTTTATTAAAATTCTTTTTACAAATATATACTGAAATTATCATCGCAAACATAGCGACTAACATTGGATAAAACTTTATTTTTCTTATCGTCTCTTTTGATCACCATACACCACTTTTTCCTTTTTACCAGGTCTGTAGGCACGCAAATAAATGCTTTATTTGGAGCTGTAACCGTGGTGTCTGAGCATAGTGGCTCTATGCAATATTTATAAAATTTATTTGTAGACATTTTTAAACATAAAAATAATAATTTTGTCTGTAAAGACCGAGAAAATGCAACGAACAGCGAACATTCACTTCTCAAACAAACTGGATAAACATGTGACCTCGAGAAATTCGAATAAAATGACGTCACATCCGCCATTGACCATCTACGTCGCGTTTTGATAACTGTCAAATTTTAATGATTTTATATTTTATTTTTACGTATGAAAAAGTGTTTTTTATACATTTTAAACCTCAAATTATTAATATGTGACCTTCAATTTACGTATTTCAAGCATTTTCAGCAAAATCCCTCACTACCGCAACTCCCCCATTGTTTTGACAACCACCATCACTCAAACGTCAAGGTAACTGTCAGAGCGATAATCACCCTGCTATGATTTCGGTTGTTCGGTTATCACCCGACGACATACCTGGGCTGGGTTCACGATAGCATAAATATCGCTCGACGTCGAGCGACCATGAAGTTGCAGTGAGTGGCGAATGTCACCCCGGATATCGTGAACAACTTTGAGCGTTTTATTGATCCAAATGTCATTGTAATGGCACCATTTTCGTAAGATTCATTCTTGATCTGAAAAATCTGCACTAACTATTTTAATTTTTTTTCCATTTCACTTCTTGAACTAAAAAAATATGATTTTCTATTTTTCAAAATAAAGACAAACTGAAAAGAAAAGGAGGCCTTTTCTTTGCCGGGCACTCCTATACTGATATAATACATAAAGAGGAAAGTTTTGATTGTTTGCTCCGAATAGGCTCCGAAACTTTTTGAAAAATTCTTTTACTGTTGGGAAGCTACACTAGCCCCGGGTGACATAGGCTATATTATATTAAAAAAAAATAGGGATCCTTACTAAAACTATTTTTTTAATACTTATCTACCCGTGCGAAGCCGGTGCGGACCGCTAGCCGGGAATAAAAATATAGCCCATCATCATAAATATGACTGTACGCCGGAGCGAAATTACACTATCTCAATGGCGCCATTTTTCAGTATGGCCGTTCAAAGTTTTTTCATCAAAATTACTTTTGCTTTTCACACATTTGTTAACACGATTTTACTCCTAAAAATTATTGTGAATGATTGCTATTTATCATATCTCACACTTTTTTGAAAAATTTCACAATATTGCATTAAAATGGCGTTGTTTTGCTTTTACAAAATTTTGACATATTTTTTTTTATTATGAATATTTCAAAATTATTATTAATATTTTTGTTGTTAAACTTATGGTTATCCTATTAGAAAGGGACACAATTACTACGCTTTCTTTCTCACTTGGTACGTGTTTTAGCAACACCACTATCACAGACGCAATACACATTCTTGCCTTGTGTCTGTGGATTATTTATTATTTCTTGTTTTTAGGTTTTATCTGTGGTTGGTGTTCGAGGGAAAATAAAGGTTCGTTGTCGAAAAATTAATTTGATATCACCATTTTGTCTACATTTTATTGGAGTATTGTAACAATACGTTAAATCAACAAAGTGTAAGTACAAATTTCTGAATTAATTTTAATGGATTTATTTATATGCATGAGTTTTTTTAATGTAGGTATAAAACCTTATGTCCTACAACATGCGCCATCTTTATAGCTGTCAATTTTGCATTGTCCTGTTTTATTGTCCATTTTTCATTATAGTTTATAAGGTAGTCTGGAATTGAAGTATTTTTGTGATTGTTCTTTTTCTATAAACATTTTTATTACTGTGATGTTAATTAATTATTAAATTGTCTAAATCTCGCGTAATACAAGCGTTTTCCCTAGTGAACCATATCCCACTCGCACAAATTGTGATTTTTGTCTGCCCTTTTATGTCGATTTTTCATGGCCCCTTCGATACTTCGTATAACCTAGATTTTTAAGTTTACACTTATTTAATTATTGTTATTCTCTTTTGAACTGTGTTTGCATATTTTTAACACTTGTTAAAGCGAAACCATTGTGCATAAATTGGTAATGCCATTGATATTTTTTTCAGAATTTCAATATTCAACAAGTAAGGTGAACAGAAATGTACATTTTTCAGTTATTTGGCGAAACATTATTTTATGATAGACATTTCGTGGATGTTTTATGATAGACACCTAGAAATTATTTTAAGTTATCAAATGCATAGCTCTTAACATCTTATTTGATACAATAGTGATAGGACAACCTGGAGGATAATTATGCAGTTTGTCAGCTACCCCATTTGTGGCAATTGTCGTGGTAGTACAGAGAGAGAATACTTATACTTTGAGGTGGTCAGTAGCCTGATGATAGTCTCAGACTTTCAGTTGAGAGACCCGGTTTTAATGCCACCCGCTGCCGACTTACTCCACCTTCAAGACAAGTTTATTCCTTAATGTGAGGGTGTATTTGGACTTATTTCAAATCCAGATTCATCTTTTTAAAAAATGTGTGTCAATATTAGACAGCACCCAGAGTTATTCTCTCATAATAACAATAAAAAAGTATTTCAATTTGTCAAAAAAACTTGATCCCCATTCATAGGGTCATTTTTCAACCCATACCATTTTTCTGTCCAGAACAAATCATACAGACAATAATACATTTCTTTCCTCGTAAGTAATTGTGCAAAGTACAAGTTTGGGTTAGTTGGAAGAGATCGCGCCTTTGTGATAAACTTGCCCTCTGTATATTGATTGTATTTAATTTGAATGTATACCTTTTATGTAATTGTTTTTAATCAATGTACAGTAAAGAATGAATAAATAAATAAGTGTGCATTCATTTTCGGGTAGGTAAAAATGACCTTGTTAATGTGCAATATTGACCTAATTTCAGAAGCTTTGAGTATTTAAATATATTTTTTTATTTTACTGTTACTCAGTGAATGTCTTAATGAAGTTTATTGTTTATAATTAATTTTTTTCTGATTTCCAGATTCGCCATGAGTGAATCAAATGATGCTCCAGTAGAAACCAACCAAGATGTAAGTTTAATTGTTTTATACTATATTTCATAAATAATAATTGGAGTAGCTGGTTCCATAGTCTTGGGCTTAAATCTGAATTGCTTGACCTTCACTACAAAAGCATATATTGAGGATTTTTACACAAGTATATAAATATTGTGTTGAGTTTTGCAGTAATAAACCCAGATTTATCTTTTACTTTTAAAAAATTGTTTTACAACTCAATAATCTTGCACCCACCTTTTGTTTGCATGACTCTATGATGGGGCTGAACATATTATGTTCAGCCTTTACACTCTGTAACCATTTATTTTGAATATTCTTTCTTCAGATTCTCAACTACATTATTACTGATTTTAATTTATTTTAAATATATATTATGTCATACCTTTTCAATGTTATTTCTATGCTTAAGATGTCTCCACTTTTAGATACTCTGTATAGTCAAGTCTTGTATCAATTAATGTTGAGTATGTAGAAGGTGAAGGATAATAGTTTCTTCACCTTTTTATTTGCCCAAAATAATTTTAATTGATTAATTTTCAATCCTGTTACTGTATTTAGCTTGTTATTTACTTGGATCAAGCAAATTTGGAATTAACATATATATATATTAAGAAATAAGATGCTGTCTGTGGAGACATTATAGGCATCTTACCTTTTAAAAGGCCTTACATACAGTACAAGCTCACGTATGAATTATTAAGCTTATCAAAACTTTATGCAAGCGTCATAAAATCTCCCTATTATGTTTTTCATTATTTTTACAGCCACGTGAACTTGAGAAGCAAGAGGAGGCTAAATTAAAAGCAAAATTCCCTGCAGCAGTACTTGGCCGAGCTGGGGGGCCAGGTGGACACACGGCATTCTTACAAAAAAGGCTTGCCAAAGGGGTATGTGACTAGGTGTTGTAACACTCTGTCAACATTATCACAATAACTTCCATATAAGGGTATAAGGGTAGCTATAGCACAACACACTCACTGTATGTAGTGTAGTGAATGTGCAAAAATTGTATTTTACATTCTGCCGTTAGTGATTTCAGCTCTCATTAATGAATGTCTGCAAATACAATGGTATTATAAGTTTTAAAATGTTAAATTAAACAGTGTTTTAATTTAACATTTTAAAACTTATATTAAAATAATTTTTCACAACGTTAACACGCACCTACTTTAAATTTAATAAATACAATGGCGTAACTTTTTTTCTATTTGCAGCAAAAGTTTTTCGATTCTGGCGATTATCAAATGGCAAAGCAAAGGCCAGGAGGCTTAGCCGGTCCCATGAAGACAGCGGTGGGGCCGAAGCTTCCGACGGGAGACACTATACCTACTCCAGAGACTGTGCCCATTAGGAAAACTTCTATCATCCAACCTAAGTTCACCACACCCAGTCAAACATCTTAGCCCACATCAAACCACCCTTTGTCATGTTTCTCTGTTTCTGTGTAATTCATATTCCACTCTCAATATGTTTATACTAATACAATGCATGGAAAAAACATTTCATTCAATTGCCCAACTTCACCATGAGTATTTATTACAAATCGGTTTGGGTATTTTTCTACTCATAATCGTATAGAGGGTTTTATAAAATATGTCACAAATTATGAAAGTAAAATACCTACACACCTTTTGCTTTAAGTATTATATGATATTTGATACAAACATTTATATTTTACAAAAAGCAACACTATTTTTTTACTAAATCTAATGCCAAAGGCTTAGTTTCTTTCTTTATTTTTCATTGGCTCACATATTTGCTTATTACTTTTGAAAATAATAACCAATTTAATTTCATGGCATTCTTGATTCCAGACAACTCAATTGTTTAAACATTATGTTAAAGTGCACGCAAGTAACACTTTGATCCTAGTATGTATGTGACCGTATGGTGTATGCGGTGAATTTAGAACATTTGTGTAGTGTGTTTAAGATGAAAGCACAGTGGTGGTCCAGTTGTTTCTTCCCTTTATTATTGTACGACAGGTCATTATGGCATCAGCATTAGATTGTCAACAAACAAAATGAATACAAGAATAATCAAGTGAGCTTCTAACAATAATATCCTTTTGGATATAGTATCCAGGGTGTGAATATAAAATATACACAACAAAATTTTAAATTGGTTAAACTCCAGACATGCATTTTGGTAATGGCAATCAAAAGATTGTTTCACGGAAACAAAAACAACTTTATTGTAAAATTAAATAATGTCATTATAGCCTTCAATAACAAAACTATTAAAACTTCAATTAGTATGGTAATAACACTGCTGGTCCCATAAAGATAAATGAGCGGTTCCATAAAAATGAAAAGTCACTTTAAATTTTTGTTGAAATGACTCCTAGTAGTGTGATAAGTTAGTTACTCATAGAAGTTTAAACTTAAAAGAAAAGGATTTAAATGGAACCAGCCATAAATCAATAAATTGAAAATGACTTGATGTAATTAATCTTGCAGAACTAAACAGTGTATTAGGTTCGACTTATAAGCTGGATGTGTAGGCCTAACTGTGTGTAGTGTAATGGTCATGTGATAACTCGCATTATTATGGTTGTAGTGAGGAAGTAATGCTTAGCATTCAAATGTAGTTTATGCCCAAATTATTGTATAGGTATATATTATTATTATTCTCCCATGTAGTTTCTTCACCCACATTAGCTTGTCAGTGATGTAAGACTAGATATTTACTTTGGAATGTTGATTTTGCTGTAAATTGATTATAGTTATTGTTGGCAAGCTGAAATAATATAAAAAGTCACACATTGTAACTAACATATTAACCACTCATGCTCATCTTATAACCATTCTCCTATCATAAATTCTCAAGTATTTCTGATAATCATAAATTCTGAAGGCTTCTGATAATCTTTAGGCACTCGACTTGTATTGGCTACATATGAAGAAGCATTACTGTACTATTATGCATGTACATTACAAAATTGTCCATCTATAATTTGAAATATAGTAATAAAAAAATTAATTAAAATATATTATGATAAAATCTCATATTAAGACTGTACTGAATATTTAGTGTATAAATTGAGTTCTATGTAACATTTTCATTCCTAATGTATAGTGAATATGGCAATATGTTTTGACTTTTTATTCCTATCTGTTTATGTACCAGTACATCTTAAACCAATTATTTTATATTTATTAGTGTAAAAACAAATGAGTATGTGTTGTATGTTAAGGAGTGAATGTTGATGTAATCGATATGTATGTTATTCATTAGTCTCGTGTACTCAAAACCATAATATTGCGATACAAATAGGTATTTAAGTAATGAATAATTACATACTGTATTTGATTTGTTGGTGGTAATGTATAGTCACTGTTGGATATCTACCATCCATAGATCCACGGCAACTGTTGAATCCAACCAACTAAGACTGCAGTAATACTACCAAACTAATTTGTTATTAATATACATATACTGTATGTTTTATGAATGGATAGACACAATATCACTGTAACATTAGCATCGATGTTAGTTTGGATATTTGGTAAACGAGTAAATTTTTGGTTTTAATTTATAATATGTTTGTTACCTATGGTAGCATTAGATTTAATAAAATATTACGCATCAGATACCTATAATATTATTATGATATAATTGCTGAGTTAATAAAATGTTGTTAATTATGTAGTGCCTTTGATTTGCATTTGATCCAAGTAACTACTTCATCTGAGACAGTAATGGAAACAATCTACTATATATAAATACAAATAATATATTTAACAAAATTTAGGAAAATTATTCTATACAAAAAGATACATTGTTATTGGAATTAATTTGTGGAAAGTGTCTCTTAATAATTAATAAGTAAAACAATGAGATTTTTAAAACATTAACAAAATAATTTGAAATTATGACACGAGGATCATGGCACATTCAACCACATTCTTCAATAGTGTGTGGCTGTTCTCATAACTCCACAGAATCTGAAACAAATAGCAAAATAAACAAAAATTAGATCCAATATAGTCATATTTTTCATGAGCCTGTTCCTAAACAAACATTTTGCCTCTCTTTTCTTTTTTTTATTCATATAGAAGAGAGAATAAAAACAACTAATTCAATCTCTTTCTTTTATTTATACTCACAACAAAAGAACATTTGTTGGGAACATTATGTGGATGCACCAATAGTGGAATTTGGGAAGGACAAAATCTGTACAATTATTTATATAAAGTGGACAAGTGGTGAACTCACTGACTTCAATACTAGTAGTGAAATGTGCCCTGGTAATATGTATAGAAATGAGCGACTTCTTATGAGAAGTCTGATGACTAACTTGGGGTCCAATGGATATAATTAGGGGTAGCGGCAGCTTGATATTCTTGTACGAGATCATCAACAACAGCTCTGGAGTGGTCCAACTCTTCCAGAGGATCAAAAGTTGACTCTTTACGAAATCCATCCAGGAAAGCTTCTCGCTTCCTTAATTTGTCAAACTGCTGCAGGCATCTATCAAATAACTGAAAACAAATATCTCTTAACTGTACCATTTCAAAATGTATTTTATGCATTCATAGTTTTGTTAAATGATGATATACCGAAGATATGTTTGTGTGATTGGCAAGCAATAGTCCCGAGACTTTGTGACTTGATTGCACATACGGAGATCTTCTAGAAAGTGCAACTTGTATGGAAGCAGGTCCCCAAGGAATGAACTGTGCTAACTTCCTTTCTCTAATTCTCTGTAATGACTTGTGAACTTGAGACGGATCCACCTCACCCTATAAATTAAAATATTTCATTATAAGCCTTTACTGACATAGAGATGTAGCTATATATTTTATAAAATCCAACTAATTGTAATTTTCAACATTATTCATTTTATTATTTGGACAAGCAATGGAAATGATAATTATTATCATTACGTGTCTCATATAATATGTAGGTATTTATTAATTACAGGCGGACCTCGACTTTCAAACAATTCGCTATTTTGCACATTTTTTATCAAAAATTAAAAATAATTGTTTCCGTATAGTTTTTTTCCTGTCACACTATGAAACGCATAAAAACCAAAGTTTTTTACATCCCTCTACTTTCGAACATTTAACTTTCACACACATTTTCAGGAACCAATCATGTGCGAAAGTCGAGGTCCACCTGTATTCTAAAATGTGACTCCTATCATAATATATTATACCATGTAATGATTTCGATAATTTAAAAATAGGGACAAACTGTGTCCTTATTTTTATGAGCAATATCCCTTATGTGCAGTTAGTTCCCTGAATACCAAATTGTGGGAGATGCCGTGATGATTTATTTTCATTAGATGTAAATAATGTCCATAGATAAAATAATATTTCTATTGATAATAAATACTAGACAATAATATAAAATAAATCACTAATATTTTACAATAATCATGGTAGATCTGTTTGAAATATGGAAATTTACATATTTAAATATCAATAAAATACAATCGAAAGTTTATTTTTTAAAAAAATCCATTATTTTTCAAGAACGTTACAAAACATACTTTTTGTTTATGATTTTAACTACTGTACTGTGGTACCTTGACATACGAGTTTTTTGAGATACGGACCGTTGAACGAGCGATTTTTTGCTTTGAATTACGATAAAAATTTGAGATACGAGCTATTTAATGACACTCGCCTAACTCATTTCCAAAACATTCTGAAAGGGAGGAAGAAACAAACCTCTTCGAACATGTTTTTGTAAACGGCCTACAGGTGAAAGTGAGAAAAGCGTGGCGAAAAAGACAAAGACCAGTGAAGAGAAAAGCAATGACGAAAATTAGTAACACTTTATAAATCTAGTTTATTTCTTTACACTCTCTTTTATTATGTTTTTATACAATATTTGTCATTTATAAATAATAAACAATCATTTTTCAGAGAAAATAAGAAAGTTATATTTTGGAGGGAATTGAAAAGATGATTTCACAATGTAAGTGTATTGAGGTTGCAAGAGACTATATGGAAAAATAAAATTATTTCAGATATTTTTGCCTTTTCTTTCATATCCATACCGACAATACATTGATCTCCCTCGTAAGTAATAAATGTGTTGTCTTTTTGGATGATTCAATGGAATATTTTTATTATGTACTAAATGCCATTTTACCTATTTATGATATTTTATTTGAAACCTCTTAATTTAAAAATGAGAATAACAACACTGAATATTACTGAAATTTATTTTAATATCTAAATGTAAGGGAATTTAAGTACCTGAATGATGTTTAGTATAGAAATATAACAATGCTGATTATTTCTATCAGGGCTTACGGACACCATCATATTCTTAGGCTGCAGTAGTCTTTGCATTACATCCAATACTGTAGTCTTCCTAATCTGTGGGGCCTAATATAAAAAAATAAAGACTAACCAATGAAAATACAATTTAAAAAAATTCATGAAACTACCAATGATATTTTAAAATAAAGAAGTACTGAAATAACAAATTCAACAAGGAAATAATTATTACATTAATATACTTACGATGCAAAAATATGAAACATTTAAAATACTAAACTGAATACTCACAGCATTTAGTTCATGGTCTGTTGTGAGCGGTGTATATCCCGTCATGAGAAAGTGCAATCTGGGTGTTGGGATTAAGGGAGCTACTAAACTAATCAAATCATTATTCATGTATGATGGATACCTGCAAGTATAAAAAAACAGTTTTATGTATATAGCTTAGCATGTTTTCAGATCTACGGAGTTTACGGATTAATATCCATTAAAAATGGTAAAGTTAAGTTAGTCTCAAATGAATCTGCTTCAACATTAACCTCTGATAAAGAAAAACATAAGTTAAATAAAGTCCTCTACTTTTCCGAGAGAAGAGATCCCTCTAGCAATTTTTCTAAGAAATGCTACAATCTATTTCAATACAATTAATACTAAGATCCTCTGGCAGTGCCAGTGCCTGTCATCATCATCGTCCTCAACGCTCCTCTCAGAAACCAGCCTCTTCCATTCAGAGCGTTTGTGCCAATTGCGTCACCTCTTCCCACGTCATTCCCTGCGCTCAGATGTCGTTGTCATAGGAACGGTGTATTGTGAAAGAGGGACGCCCGGGCGAAATGGAACCTTTGCAGACTGAATAACGGCGCTCTTTTTGGCCAACTATCATTGGGCATTTTTATTTATTTATTTTTTACTGTACATTGATTAAGAGCAAATTTACACAAAAATACATTCAAATAAAATACATTCATACAATCAATATACAGAGGGCGAGTTTATCGCAGAGGCGTGATTTCTTCCAACTAAACCGAACCCATTTTCAGAACATGACCACAGCCAGGACCATCGCCTCTCCTTATCACGGAGATTACAGATCTCTGCCGGTTGCGTTGGCGCGCAGCATCATTTGTGACATGTTAATACCATTTTAGATCCAAAATCCTCCTAGACGCTTATTTTCAAAGATTAGTATCTTCCGCTCTTGAGCCTTGGTTAAGTGCCAAGAGTCACAGCCATATAGGAGGATTGGGATGATACGCCGGTTGCGTTGGCGCGCAGCATCATTTGTGACATGTTAATACCATTTTAGATCCAAAATCCTCCTAGACGCTTATTTTCAAAGATTAGTATCTTCCGCTCTTGAGCCTTGGTTAAGTGCCAAGAGTCACAGCCATATAGGAGGATTGGGATGATACGCGCAATAACATGCGACATTATGTCCTGATGCAGAGTCCAGATGCCTTCCAAACTTTGCTCATGCTATTGAAAGCCGCGCTAGCAACTCCTATGCAGATTGGTAATTCCAACCGGAGATCACCCTCTTGCGTTATGGTTGTTCTTGTATTTGTTGACCTGGGATATTTGGGTGAATATGTGTATTTAGGAAGTTTGTTTGCGAGGCATGGAAGATGCGACAGCGATATCGAAAGAAGAAAAGTGGCCAGTGCTAGAATGAACGGTGCATTTTGACCCATTGTCAGCAATGACAATGTGTCGTACATGGCGAAAATGCTGGTGCACAACACCATTCTTGTATGTATGCAACACTTATGTTTGCAAGCAAAACTTGGACGTGGTTGAATAAGAATAAGTTTGGAATAAATGCTGTGGTGATGCGATCACTGAGAAGAATGGTAGGTAAAACATTGCGTGATAGAGTGAGGAATGAAGATATCAGGAGAATGAGTGGATGTGAGGGGAGTGTTGTTGATAGAATCCGTGTAAATGAATTGAGATGGTGTGGTCATGTGGAACGAGTGGACGAGGAAAGAATGACAAAGAGGATATACTTGTCTGAACGTAAGGGTGTGAGGAAGCGCGGGCGTCCGAGAACGACGTGGATCAAATTCTGAAGGACGGTTGTGTGTTAAGTAAGAGGAATCGATGTGCATGTATGAGAAACTGGATGAATGTAGAGGAAGCGAAAGAGGTATGTAAGGATAGATCAACATGGCATTCCATTCTCCCTGCCTACCCTACCTGGGACTGGGCGTGAGGGTATAGTATAGTAGTATATTTGGGAATTTCCAACCATCAGTGGGGTGTGAGTACTATTACAAATGTACTCTGTTTTTGCCGGTGTTTGTAGCAGCCTTTATTATAATAATGATAATAGTTGCTACAATCACCGGTAGTGGCTTTTTGGAAAAATTCCAGGGGATCTTAGTTTTAATTGTAATTAAAATTATCTGAAATTTGTGCAACATTTTCAAAACATTTATGAGTAACACAATTAACCTATTTGTTAACCAATTAACGAATTTCATTTTAAGCATCCGTCTACTTCAAATAATAAAAACTCAATAATCATACCTCAATGTGGCAGTGCTAGCACTCATAATAGTGGATACAAGGGCATTGACCTGCGTAAAGGTTGGATTCTGTATGTGAAGTCTTTCTGTGGCTATTCTATTGAGTGCTGTATTATCCAATACCATCACACAATCTGCACTCTCTGTGAGACGTTTCAATGTGAGTAAAGAGTTGTATGGTTGCACAACAACATCGCTACAATCAAACATTAATAAAAATGAAGCACACATGATAACTAATAAATGATACACAATCATCATCACCATCACTCTGCTTCCCTTTCGAGGGTAGGGAGTAAGGATTGAGTGTCACTTCTATCATTTTTTACTCTGATCAAATGAGAAAACCAATGTTGCCATGATGTAGCCTTGCTGTTATTTACTCTAACACAAGCAGAGCTTTCGACTTACGGAGACCCAACAGCAAGTATTGGTCTGGTAATCATCCCACATATCAAAAATACATAATTTCTTTTGATCTACTCTTATCATACGCCTTTTCTAATTCAACAAAGGTAGAGAAAAGCTTTTGGTTCTTCACTGCTGCCATTCGTAGAGAGTAGATCTAATCCACACATTCTCTACTATTCTGGAAAGCACCTTGCACATCTCATAATAATAATAATAAACTTTATTGTACAAAATATATGGATACAAATGATAAAGTTACTCATACTTCAGTCATTTCACGCACTCTCTCAATCAGAACTCCCGCATACAGTTTCCCCAGCAAACTGATGGCTCAATAACTCTCACACTCTACTCTAAACCCCTTTCCTTTGTATAGAGGACAAATTACAGCTTTCCTCTAGTCATCTGTAGTAAGGCCTACCAACATTGGTTAAAAAGTTTGTAGCACCACTCAAGAGTTCTCAATCCACTTAATGTCACAAATTCAGTGGAAACCAAGTTACACCCAACTGCCTTATCATTCTTTATAGGTATATATAATTTAATATACAGCACTGTTTCAAGGGTAAATCAGTACCTTATTTCATCAAGATTAGGAAAGACGCTGTATGTTTGAACCAGTTTTTTAGGAAATCTATCTGAGAGATGTTCTAGAATATATGATCCCATTCCAGATCCTGTACCACCAGCTATTGAGTGACACAACACAAAACCCTAAAATTATAATATAAACATAATCAATAATTTCAACAATAATAATATCCATCACCCAGTTCCAGTTGCAATTTTTCAAAATGAAGGTTTTTAGCATCGTATAGCAGAACATTTTATTTTATTTATTTATTCATTCTTTACTGTACAATGATTACAAACAATTACATAAAAGGTATTCAAATTAAATACTATCAATCTCTTTCAACTAACCCAGATGGTATTCTTTCAATTCAAAAACGATTTGTAAACAAACTATTATAAATTTCAAACATATTTGCTTGAGATTTTGGCAGACCATCATACTGTTTCAAAACTTTGACACACTCAATATTGAATATTGAATTTCAATTTGTTTGTTTATGGAACTGGGCAATCGGCAACATCAATATATTATTAAATCTTATCATGGAGTAATAAATAAGAAAATACTTAATGTAACTGTTTACCTCCAGGTTATCACTACCATCCGCTTCTCTATTTATGATATCAAATATTTCTTCATTGAGCTTTTCACCTTGTGCAAAACCAGATGCCCAGTTATTACCAGCTCCTCCACCATGTTTAGACAAATATACATTTTCAGGATTATACAGCTGTTAACATAATACAAAAATAATGTAAATAGAGATTGTACACAAGAAATAGTAATAATACATTTATATAATAGGTACCTTAGCGTATGGCGAGTTGAGAATAGAATGTATGACTCTAGGTTCCAAATCTAAAAGAACGGCTCTGGGAATGTAATGGTCATCATCTGCTTGATAGAAAAATACATCTTTGCGATCAGATCCAGCTAATGCAAATTCTTCGAGTATTCCTTCTGGGGAAATGCCATGCTCAGCACATAATTGCTTCCAAAACTCAAAACCAACTGAAAATATTCAATATTTTTTGTCTTAAATGGCATATTTATCTAAATAATGTTCCCTCAAATTACCTAACAAATATATTTCGTAAAAATATTGAAGAAGTACAATTAATAATAAAGGATTTAAAATATATGAAAATTTAACACAAAATACTTTTTTAATACTTTGACCCTGCACAAAACAAAAAAGATGTTGAATTATTAAAATACAAACAACTGCCATATATTATTTTCAACTTACTTTGATTCCCACACTGCCCCAACTGTAAAGTTATCATTTCACTCGGCATTTTGTTAATTTTATATCCTGCACACCAAATGTAAATTATATCCTAACTAATTAAACGCTTCAATCAACGATTCGTCAATTGAAACACCGAACGATATATTATTATAAATGCTCTATTCTATATCTACGAAAAGGATGAGAAAACCCCATAGATTTTTATATATATAATAAAACCCAGGATAAACGTCGCGGTCTGATTCCCGCCGAATTGCCCGACGAAAAATTACTAATATTTTTCTGTCAAAATATTTTTTTCATAGACAATCGATTTGAGATAAAGAAAGTACCAACTTTTTGCTTGATCTTTATAAAGTAGCATTCACATTGCTTCACTTTGGATGATCATCCAGAGTGTCAAGGTCAAACCTGTTCACCGAAAGTGAACACGTCTGTTCATACTTGTTCATCCTATGCTTTCACTGCCTTGTCAACACTCTCAGTCATGTTGTATGTAGTTTGACTATTTTCGTACAGAAATAATTAAACAAATTCAAAAATGAAAAATGACATTCATTAAATATTAAAACAAGTTAATATAATTCTCAACAGCACGATAATTTTGTAAATGATTCCGACTTTCAATACAAATTCATAGATAAAACTTGTTTATGGTCGTTTCAGTGACAGGACCTTTCATCAAAATTATGACGAGTGGTTATCTTTTTCCTCCGTCATTGCTAGTAATCACTATTGATGAAACGCCTGTTCACGCCTTTTCATCTTGGAGGATCATCCAGAGTGATCACTGAAAATGAACAAATGTGAACGCCCCTTAAAGGGTAACCACCTCTGTACAGGAATCCCTCGAGAGCTCGACTGTGATGAGGTGTGCGACGATCTATTGTCCAAATCGGGGGTCTCCAAACTTTGAAGCCTTAGGGCCATAATGTATGTATTTCATTATGTTCCTTTTCATTTTAGAGGATCATCCAGAGTAGTGTTGTGGAATTCTCAAGAAATAATTTTGCGAGAAATTTACCGAGAAATTTCTCGAAGTAGAGAATTTTCGGAGAATTTTTTTTATTTTTTATTTAACAATATAATAATAATAAATACTTAAATCAATCTATCAATAACAATGTACAAATTTTGAGACAATTTATCACCAATATGGCTACAATTAATTATGGAAACAAAAAAAATTTGGGTCCCTACATAGAAAAAAGTGCTAATAACTGATGAAAAAATTTTAATGTTTGTCACCACACATGCCCATATTTAAGTTAAAAAAAAAATTGCAGGTACGTACATGGGAAAAAGTGTTAATCGCCTAAAACCAAAATCTTTGCTTATAAACCATAGACACGTCGTTATGCACAAGATTTATAAAGCGCAGTTTACATGCTCAGTATGTTTTTTCTTAATATCAATAATAGGGAACTTGCACTCGAGAGGAATATTTTGTGAAATGCATTAATTAGGTAGAAAAAAGGTTATATATCGATTATATTATGATTAAAACTCAAAAATAATTATTTTTCATTTATTATTTTAATAAATAAAATCACACTTTTTCGCCCGCTGTTTGAACGCCATATTGCTGGTTATTGCATTTGTGACGTCACATGTCCTGAGTGATGTTTTGTTGTTTATCGTAATGTATGGGATTAACAATCGCTTGGTATTTGAGTCCGGTTTTTAACATTTTCGAAGTAGGTAAATATATCTTGGATTGATACAAAATGTTTCCAAAAAGATCATACAAATATAGACCATTAAAGGATGACGTCACAGAAAAATCATTGAGGGGCATCAGGCATCCCAACACAACAGACGATTACGGTGTAATATTAGGTGGAACGCCTAAAGAATACCTAATAATCAAAAAAACTGTCAGTGTCGATTTTGTAATTATTTTGTCGTCTGACTTTCTTTTTTTTCTCTTATGGCATAACATCCTACAAGGATGATTTGCGCAATCTTACTGTTTGCCCCCCAAGCAAAAGCAAATCCATAGACAGACCACGTGACCTTTAATGGTCTATTGCGTAGTCCAGGGTGTACAAATATAACTTATACGACACCGAATAAATTATTTCTACGCAAGCCGATATTGTTAGCTGGATACTGTACTGTAAGTTCAGCGACTTCTTTGCAGCTTTCCATATCTATCGTCCAATCACAAAACATAAAACAAACAAAATCATTCGCAGTATAAATATTGTTATTAGGTAATGAACAC
The DNA here is from genome assembly GCA_947579605.1 of Athripsodes cinereus. Taxonomy (NCBI): domain Eukaryota; kingdom Metazoa; phylum Arthropoda; class Insecta; order Trichoptera; family Leptoceridae; genus Athripsodes; species Athripsodes cinereus. The sequence continues at coordinate 11,856,807 of OX388311.1, forward strand.
ATCCATTAAGTAGTGGATGCTTATGGTGTCGACATTTGTTACTATATCCTTAAAATACTATCTGATTTACAATAAAAATCTTTTGGTTTTGACACAATGGCTGTCAGAAACTCACTCGGTGTGGATATATTTGTAGATGATCGATGACTCAATTCAGCACAAGTTATAAATTTAACTTCTGTGCTAACTTCAGCCAACTTTGATTTTTTCCAATAACATTGGACAGATTTTTTTAGCAGGATCTTCACTTCCACCATGCACCCAGTACAGAAAAGTAATGGCGTATTTTGAACCTGTAATCACTAATCAGACCTAAGAATGATGGAAAATTGATAATAATTGCCATTGAATATAATTATGTAATTATTACACAATGTTGTATTGCATTTACAAATTAGTAATAACATTATAAGACAAAGCTATAGCGCCTACCGGCGGGCTTATTATTATATGCATGATAAATATCCGATCGCCCCTTGAGAAAATCGTTTTCCGTCATTATAACTAAATTAAAAAATAGGAACTGATGTATGTTTATACGTAAAAATTTAATCATCTTGAAGTTTTTGGCAAAAAAAAGTGTTCAAACCCAAACCACAACAGTAAATAACTTCGTCAAACTAATAGATATATACTACGAAATGTACTAAGCATTTGTAGACAGAGAGATCGAAGGGACATATGACGTCATCAAAATGGCGCTTTAGGATGTGGCGTTTTCGCGGAAATTCAAAAATCGAAATTTCAAAATGCTATAAAACAGAAATTAAGCAACGTATCGAAAAAAAAATTACTGATATGTGTTACTGATTACTTCATTTATGATTCTAAAGAATAAAAAAAATATGTGCAAGTTCCCTATTATTATTGCTGAGACAATTTCATTGTTATTTTTTTACTTTTTTGGTGACTTTTAATATAACTTGCTGTGTCTTAATCCATTATACATATACTTACCTTATATAAATTATGTATGTAAATCTTCTACATGTAAAAGACTCGAGCCGTGAACAAATAATAATAAATAAAATCCTTCTAAGACTTCCGCAGGCATAAAAATTTTCATAAAACAAAATAGGTGGGTATACCTATATGGAAAATAATGACTAAATTATCGACATCACGGCAATGCGATAATTTCACATCTCGTCCAAATTTTGATTCAAGTTTTCAATGTACCTGCACAGGTAGTTAGAAATTAATGATGAAGTAAATGATTTAATGAGAATATTTATATTAACACAGAAATAAATTAACTATTTTTACGACAGAGAAATAGAACAACCGCCGGGGCCCCCGTACATATGGGAACCTTGCGCAAATTACTGAAGATATTGAACTTTTATAGCTCGGATTTAAAATTTAGGGAATAAAAATAAGACAAGGGCCAGTGTCACTTTATTGTTTATTAATTTTTATATATCAGACTCCTGTAGATCTCTCAAACTAGACTTTAGTTCAGAGCACAATGGTATATCACACAGTAACTTATTATATAGATATGTAGGTTTACATTATGATGTATTGCAGCTATGGCAAAAAAATATTATATTATATAGGAATATGAATAAAATATAATATATTATTAATAAAATAACTTATTTTTTTAAATAAAAAGTGTTTGAAATTTATGCGCATGCATTATGTGGTATTTATATCTATCACCGTTGTAATTCCGCGGTCCACAATGTGAACTGTCCTTTACATACAAAATCCTTATGTGCATAACAAAAAACACGTGATTTATAATGTGAATTTGTTTTTTACTTGAAACTTCGCGCAATTTCTTAGTGTTTTTTTATAATTAAATACAAGTTGGGAGTATTATTTTAGTGTTAAATATATTATTTTAGCGATATACTCATTTTCCTTGCCAGAAATGTACCTTTTTTGATACAAAAAGAAATGTCTTAATTATACTACCTCTAATATAATAAGCTTTTGCGGTCTTTTTTCCACTTGAATGATATTTATATGTATTTAAATGAAAAAATAAAAGTTGACAGCATACTTAAAACAAAAAAAAAATATCGTTTTATGCAAAATAGAAAAAGAATTTTATATAAAATATCGTTATGCACAATTGTGTATAACGCAGGAACACGCAGATATTTTTGCTTTTTTTATTTTGGTGGTAATAAAAAGTGTAATAAATAGAAAAATAACGAAATTAACTATAGTTTTATTAAACTAGACACTTTTTTTCGTTGATATATAATGGCATTTTTACATTTTGCTTAAAAAAGCTATCAAAGTGTTGAGGAACAAAGTCAAATTTGTATGGAGCGCAGAATGAAGGATATTTTTAAAAATCAAATTTAATAGTTATAAAGTGATGAAAAATTAATATCTCCAAATAAAATAATCAAAAATATATGCAAATTGAGATTAAGCCATAAGTTTTTTCGCAATGATATTCGTATATTTTTTAATTTAATATGAAAGTGAGGAACCATCGGTTATTTTTATAATAAGCAACGATTTTGGTTTTGGGCGTAATAATCTCTGATCAGCCACACAAATTTTTGGATCAGGTTGGCTGCGAAGTGTACTGGGGGAAAGGTCATAATACCATTGAGAAAAATTATGGAGAGAAATTTCTCTTCCATCAGAGGGGAAATTCTCGAGAAATTTCTCGTTCTCGAGAAATTTCTTTGGAGAATTTTCTCTTCTCACAGAGTGAGTACTGAAAGTGAACAAGTGTGAATACTCTTTAAATTGTCTTTGGATCCGTAATTTTTTAACGTACATAGACAATCGATTATTTGTTTATGGTTTCAGAAGCCGACTGTCAGGAAGTATTTATTACGGCTTTTTACATTTTTGCTTAATTTTATTTATTAAAGGGTACTCGTTAAATATATACATACTCTATGATTATTCATTTAAATTAATCGCTTACTTGTTCATCACATTTGTTATTTTAACAATAAACGGCGAACCATGTCCGATGGAGATGATGATTTCATGTGCGAGGAGGAGGAAGATTATGGATTGGTATGTTCTTGTATTTTTAAGTATTACTACTACACCACTACATGAAGGCCTTGCCCTGGAAAGAGTGGATAACAGAAACAGGAAACGCCGACCCTTCTATGACCCGGATTGTGGTTAAATCTAATAGGCTGCTGACACTATCTTACCTGTATTGTTTCTAGTGATAGTAAAATGGTGTGTATTGAGGGGACACTCCGGGTGCTGCTGGAAGGTCTGATGCCCTTTGACTCACTGTCGAGGACGTCGAGGTACACACCATTTCCAGTCGCGCTGTCAAGAAAGCGAAGGCGTTATTTTTCACCCTTAACAGACAGCCATGGTACTTGGAGCTTGAAGTCGGGGACTGTGAGAGCCATATATATCAGACAACATATTTGGTGTTAGCTATGTATGACACGTGGGTATAGTCACACAAACTTTCGATGGGCTCAATTTCGATGATATTCCAGAACCCTTCTAGAACTTTTCCAAGTATCTTAAACATGAGTAAATATCCATTTTTTTGGATAATTTTTGTGTAGTGTTTGATATAAAAAAAATGTGTAACAGATTTGGTCAGGTCTAGCGTTATTTTATGGTTCAGCATTGCATACTAAAAATGCAAATAATTTGTTTTGTGCTGATCATTTCAGCCAAAATTAGATGAATTATCATTTCTCAGATGAAGTACTATATACTTTCATGAATATAAGTACAAAATTCATAAATTGTATTTTAGTTTGTCCAGCTTATCCAAAATTTTACCTTTATAAGTACAACTAACCAAATTATATTTGTTTTAAGGAATACTCAGAAGACAGCAACTCGGAACCAGATGTGGATTTAGAAAACCAATATTACAATAGCAAAGCATTGAAGGAGGATGATCCTCGCAATGCACTAGCCAGCTTCCAGAAAGTTTTGGATCTTGAAGGTGGAGAAAAGGGAGAATGGGGTTTTAAAGCTTTGAAACAGATGATTAAAATAAACTTTAAATTGGTTAGTAAATTATTTATCTATATGATTTTGCTGTTAATTTAATTATATCCAGGAAACAAAAGCTGAAGAAAATGTATCTGTAATGGGCTGTAAGGCTGGGTATCAGAAATTATGAAGTAATTGGGAAGAAACTCATTGCAGACCAATCCAATGGATTATAATAACCCACTATATATAACGGACAGAAGTGAAAGGATATCTTGCTGGAAAAGCCTTTTACAAAATTGACAAAATGCATTCTGGGACTGTTCACCCTATTTGGCATTGACTAATTTATTTTTTATTACTTTTTATATAGACTGACTTGAAGTTGTTTTGGCCCTTTTGCTCTCGAAATAACTTTGATATAATGAAATTTATTTAGTTTTTGATTTGGATTAATCATATTTGTTTTGTTGTGAAACTGTGAATTGTTTGATGATTCCAAGTGCTAAATTGATAAAGAATACATTGAATATATTATAGAGGATCCTCTTATCATTGAGATTTTGGACAGTATAAGTGAAGGTATTGATATACTGCAATAATTCATCTTCTCTAGTAACCATCATATTTATGTATCCAAAACAGTTCACTCAAGTTGTGGAAATACTTTCCCTAAACCTGCCTATTTATATTATTATTCTCTTTCAATTTACTTTTCTCATCATTGCAGCTTTTGGCCAATGCAATGTACAAAGAGAATTATATTATTTGTTTGTTTTAAATTATTTAAATTAAAATATTTAAATTATTTATTTGTTCTCTAGATGCCATTCCCTTACATTATATCCATTTTTTGCTGAATA
>OX388311.1:11861769-11966563 GCA_947579605.1 Athripsodes cinereus
AAAAAAAGGGAGAGCCAAAACGAAACCCGCACAATGGCTGTACAATATGAGCTTTGTTTTACATTGCAATATGGTTTCCAATGTGTAAATATCAACTCATTCTTTTTTTCTACGACACATATAATCAATATTTAGTGATTAATGCATTAAACTCGATTTGGGGATGAGTCAACTAATTCCCATTTTCCTTTCGTACACAGAATTAGCTAAGAGTGTTATATTGTGATGTCGCAATCTAAAAATCTTAACATAAAATAATATTCTAGTATGGCAGTGACTATTCGTAATAAACTTTTATGCTTCACAATAATTTAAAAATAAATCTAAAGCATTTTCACGGGGACATTAAAAAAATCTTGATTTTATAAGAGTATACCAATTCCCATTTATAGCATGAAGATCATTTGTTTAATACTCATTATTTCAAAGGTTAGTGGCACAGTTGTCTTTGTCCACATATTCAATCAAATAATTTGTTACTCACTAATTAGTAAGTGCAAGATTTTATAAATTAATAAAAGTCATTCCACTGTTGTTTTAAAAACATCTACTAGTTATTTATATTGCTCAGAATATGCAAATGAGCAGAGACAATTTCATGTACGTCCCTAGCGGGTGGTGATTACGCAGTGCAATCTATGTGTGTTTTCTCTATCTGCATGTACCCTCACGCTGTGTCTCAAGTGGGGTAGGCAGAGAGGACGGAACACCATACAGATATATCTGACAGATAGATCTATGTAAGGATATATCCTTACATAGATCCTTCACTTCTTCTATATTCATACATGCAAATAGATTTCTCTCACTTAACACATGAGCGTCCTTGAGGATTTGATCGAGCCACATGGTTTCTCGCTTCCTTGCTCCAAACGTTCATTACCAACCTTTATTTAAAACTTTCATCTTTGTAACATTAATTTTTAAACCATTTACACTGCAACTATCATACACATACTTAACAATCTCTTGTAAATAAATCCCTTTCACTCTCATCCAATAGTGCAGTCATCTGCGTTTTCTAATGATGCTTAATCTTGAAATTCCTAAAGCAGTTGTTTAATTTCACTTCAATGCATTACCATAAATGTGAATAAACTTTTTTAGATCTAAAAAAGAACTTTTCCAAAGCATTTATATGGCTTACAATTTCTGTAATTTCTATTCAAATAGCATAAAGTCAAACTTTTTTTGACTGAATTATTATTTCAATTATGTATTTGAATTCATAATATAATTTTTCATATTCAGAATAACAAGAAAAATATCATTATATATTTAACAACACAAGAATTAGTAACATTAACACCTAATTTGTTGTTTAATTATTTTACAATAAGTATTACTTTTTTTCACAAATGTATAAATGCAATATTTGGATTATGAATATTTGCACTATTTATATATTGTAACGAATGTCAAAAAACAATTTTAGTAATGATTAGTCAACAATTACAATAATTAAAATTATTCAAAGTGGTAATGCTCAGTGACACAAAATACACATAATGTGTGTAAAATGTCATGAAATTATTGCATAATATTGGTGAATATAGTAACTAAAGTAGTAATAAGGTATTAATTAATAAGCAACTTATCAATAATTAAAATTGTGGCACTACTTGTATTTGATGCATCACGAGGTTCTTATAATCTTATTGAACCATCTGGTCGTGTAGCCATGGTCGGAACACTGGTAAAGTGCTGGGGTAGTGTGTTTCTGGTTTCAGAGCGTCTTCGTTATCGTTCAATGGATATGTTGCCAACATTATTGGCAATTGCAATTTCACTTCTTTTTCCAAACTCTTAGGTTCAATGATGAACTAAAATAAAGTATTTATATTTTTAGAAATTATAACAGGAAACAATGTCTTGAAATGAAAACATAAAATTCAGTGAAAACTCAATTATTCCATTGTGCTTTATTTCAAAGATATGCTGTTTAGGCCAGGCTAGTAATTTAGTCAAAAGGCGGGTGCTTTAATATTGAAATTTGTCCGAATGGCAAATAAATTTTCCAGTTTAAGTCAATCCAGTATTTCAATTATTAAATTGTTCACTATTCAATTAAATTACTATAAGTACTGTAAAGTAGAGTTAGCTGGAATTGCTACACACTGTGTTTTCATTTCAATAACTTATTATCAAGAACATCCACCAAGGACCGTTAGTTGATAAGTGGAACTTTATGAAATAATGTAGAGGATAATAAATTACTCACATAAACATCGTATTGTATTTTGATAAGATGACATCCTCTGAGGTTGGTCGGTGGTAAAGGAGGGACGTACAATAATTCATTAATCCATTTATCTTCCTCTCCTGGCCTTATTTTACCTTTGGAGAGTACAGCTAGCTCTCTCTTCTCAGTTTGCACCACTTTCCCTCTCGCCATGTATTGTATCGTCTACAGTAAAACAAACATCCAATTAGTAAATAATGTGATTGGTTCTCTTTATGTAAAGGTGATCTGTAATACCTTATTTCTTAGTTAATACTTAATTTAACAACAATGTTAAAAATTGTTTAGTGTCAAATTGATTGAAATATTTCAAAATCTATTTTTCAAGTATTTTTTTTAGGAGTTTTCAAGTATTACATAACTTTCAGACAGTGGCAGCTCTTTTATATTATGTGGTACAACATACACTCATCCATTTTAAAAGACGAAAGTAAAAAAAAAACTATTATAAATTTTCCCGTGAACGATATTATTCCAGTTACCATATAAACAAAACAGTCATCACATACACTCTTGTTTTACAAATTGCAGCGCCTCTGTTTGTTAGAATATATTAGTGCTGATGTCGAGCTAACTAACAAGAACAAACCAAAACATCACATAGAGTTTCTTTTTATTCAAAGTTCATGCTACTAAAAATGGATGGGAATATTAACAATATGCATCCATTGCACACTAATAAACTAATATCTTAAAAGAAACTCAGGTCATCAGTATATTCATTCTAATTTCAACCTAATATCATACAAGTGAAGGTGAATGATGATAAATTAGAAAAAATAGATACTTAGGTAATTAAATTTAAAACCAGAAAGTGCAAATGTTCAAGAGCTACTTGGTTAGACCATTAAGTTATTAAGGACACCTGCGTATTTTATTTATTTATTAAATAAACGGCTAATGCCGTTTCCAAAGAATATTACAAAACCCAACAAAAAATATACATTTAACATCCAATCAAAATAATCATTTACAAACTATATAAATGATACTAATTATAAAATACTAACATGACAACTTTTTTTAGATGCGCCTTTTTGTGAAAAAATAATGTTTTTCATATTGCCATCATAAAAAGCATATACTTAACAATAATTGTAATAGTGTATAAAAATAATTACAAAAATAATTCCATGCATGTATTGAGGAAATTTTCCATCTTCTCTGTCTAACCCAAAAGGAATGCAGAGAGGGGATAGAAATTGAAACATAACTCAGAATGTGCTATGTTAAGTATAAATTGTCAGATTACTTTAGTACCTCAGTGAGAGCAGCTCTTGTACTCTTGACAGTGGTTCGAGATTTGTTAAGTACAGATGCAGATATAGCAATGCTTTCCCCAGGCACATATCCCCCTCTGTCGAGAGCCACTCTGCAAAGCAAAGATCCTCCTCCAACACAGCCAACTCCTAAATTATGGTCGACTTCACAACGGAATGCTTGCTGCAAATAAACAGATGACATATTCAATACCTCATTGGTTTTGTTTTTAAATATGAATGATTACAATATATATATATATTTATTTAAATATTTATTTACCGATAATATAGAAGGCTCCATATTCAAATCTATAGGATTCATAACGATGAAAACCTGTTGGTTTTTATGTGTCAATCCATTAGGCTCTCTGAGCGCAGCCTTACAAAAGTATTGTACCCATCCATGTTTGCCAAGGAATGTGGATGGCAATCCATGAGGTAAACCGAGTTTGAAAGGGAAACTGTGAATTCCAGGAGACAGTAATGAAGGTCCTTGCCCTAAAATTACATAGTTTGTTGTTGAAATATTAAAGTCAATATTGATCTATCTAAAACATCACGCACAATTATAGGCGTACCAGAGTTATAACAATAGATCTGTAATATAGGCCCATGCACCCTCAGTAATTATTAGGTATATGTAAATAAGCTATTTATTCAATATAAAAAATATCTAAATCACTCGCAAACTAGTGAATGTCCTTGAGGAATAAAACATATGTAAGGTGAAAACAATATTTTTTTTAAATTTATTTTAAAACATAGCAATACATATATACTACTCATTTACTTAAAAATACACTTAAAATTCTATAATTTTCAATCCCATTCAAAGAATTTATCTTGTGTATGGGATAGAATAACACATCTACATATAAACAATAACAAATTCAACAATTACCAAGATCTATTTAAAAACTACAGTTTTACAACCAAATTTATTTATTTTTACTTAATGAACACAGTCTATTTTTAAATACCTCATGATTATTGATACTTTTGAGTTCTTTAGTGATTTATTAAAATACTTTGTTCCCTGATAAATATAGTGATATTGCAAAATAGTTTTGTGATCTTCGACTACGGATTATTTCGGTGATATGACCATCAAAAGTCTCTTTATGCGCCTGCAGCACTGCTATATATCTATACAGTTGCTCCATTGTAGGTACTCCGAAAATCCTGAAAAGTTCATCTGTGGAGAACATTCTTGGTTTACGGAGTATTATTTTAATAATCAGTTTTTGAGTCATGTTTACAGATTGTATGTTTGTTTTGAATGTTCCACCCCAGGTAATAATACCATACAGCAAAACAGGTTGAACAAATGTGTAGTATACAGATCACATTGACTCTTTTGACACAATGTTTCTCAGTCTCAGGAATATGTATATCAGCCTTCGCATCGTGATTCTTCCACTAGTCTCGGTCCAAGGCTATTCCACAACACTTAACGGATTCCTTCGGTTCTAATTCTTTACATTTCCCATTATCATGTGAAGAACAATGGCAATTATTAACATGAATTTTTATTAAAATGTTCTGCGGTACTAGTGAAGGCCATATGGAGAAAGGTACAAATATATGTAGTTTTTTCAGAATTCAATGATAATATATTCCTGTCAAACCATTTTTTAATCACATTTATATCTCGATTAGCTTCGTCTATGGCCTCCGTCCATGTGTCACCAGTTGACAAAATAACGGTGTCATCCGCATAAGAGAACAGACGTCCATCAATGTTGATTCTAAAAATGGGATTTATATATAATTAAGAACAATGGACCGTGTAAAGTTCCCTGTGGTACGCCATACAGTGGTGTTGCAGGGTAGCTGAAAGTATCATTCAGTTTAACAATCTGTCTTCTATCAGTTATATACGACTTGAACCATAGTAACGCCCTTCCATGCGCACCGGTTTCAGAGAGCTTATTTATCAATACTGCATGTGATATTCTGTTAAAAGCTTTGCGTACATCGATAAACACTCCGATACATTTTTTACCGCTATCTATATTCGTTATTATTTCTGATGTTAATCGTGCTATGGCATCATATGTTCCACATCCAGCTCTAAATCCAAACTGATTTTTATTATATTTTCAATCATTTTTGTAATATTAGATACTACACATATAGATCTATAATTTGTCATAAATATGGATCACTGCTTTTAAAAACTGGACTCACTATAGCCTGCTTATAGTTTGATGGGAAGTTTCCAGTCTTAAAACTTAAATTTATTATGCATAATAATGGTTCACTAAGGTATTTTTTAAATTTTTTTGTGTTGTATCAACACCATCATATCCCTGTGATGATCCATATCTTAGTGCCATTATAGCATTTTCAACATCTGTTCTTGTTTATATCTTTAATAGAACATAACAAAGTGATTTTTATGTATTTTATATAACACAGGTAACAAAGTTCCAATTCACTTTTAAAGTAAAAATAAAACGATAACAAAATGTTTGTAACTTCACTCAATATTAATTACTACAAGTATAGTGGTCACCTATACACGAACTGAGAGTGACCAATGTTGTTTGAGTCGTTTAATAGAACAACGGCTATTTTGTATAATACGCTGGGATCTATGGAGCATCGCAGAAAGCTGAGACATTATTCTTTCCTTATTTGTTAAACCAACACCACCTATATTAAGGTGGTGTTGGTTAAACCCGGCTTTTCGACTTGCATCAGAGATATGCTACTGATGTATATGTTAATGAATAATAAGTTAGATTATTATATAAGTTTTTTCTTTACCAGGTTCTCCAAGGAGTCTCATTCGGAAATCAATGTAGTTCTCCTTGTCATATATTCTCTCCTGCCTGGCACTGCTAACACGAACTACTCCCTCACCAACAACATGGAAGTGAAGGCCTACAATACATAGAGAAATACATTTACTTTATATAATCTTCGACTTTTAAATTAACAGAGGTTCATAACTATTACAACTATATAAATAGCAGGGACAATTGCCCTGGCTGGGATATTTTCAAGATTTACGACTGCTTGGATGACCTATTTTCACATATTATGTTGTTCAACAATAAGCAAAGTCTTGGGAATTTCATGAAAATATTTTGATCAATTGGCACTGGAATGGAAAAGGTTTGTAATCACCCTGTGTTCCCAAGAGGATTGCTAAACGTGAAGGACAAAAAAGAAGAGATAATCTTTATATATATGATGTTTACAAATTTACCTGGGAGAAGAGGGCGGGGATAAGTCCCTGCCTGATGGAGTGGGAATATTTTTAGGATAGGTGATCCGCTCGGAATTGTTATATTATTACAATTATTAATATTTTTATGAATTTTTAAGGTTATTATTTATAAGATTACGGCAACCCGTCCCTTGTGGGACAAAAAAAAAAAAAAATTTAAGGTCTCTCAAAAAAATATTCTTCCATAATTTAAACAGTTTACTAATTTATTTTAAGATTGTTCTCTAAAAGGCGATTGCCGTATTCCGAGAATCCTGAGTTCCTTACACAATTAAAATTTTTCGTTAATCCTTGCTTTTATTTTTTTAGTGGTACGCCCAATGTATGTCTTATTGCAATTAAACCAATCATTCATTAAAAAATTTAAGTGTTTTACTTCCTACCATCTAGGAATAGTTCTTTTGCATGATACTAAAGACAATTTTATATAAGATTTTAAAAAAGAAAAAGCAAGTCTAATGAACGGCGTAGTCAGGTTTTAATTTCGGGGAAAGGGGGGGGGGGGTTCAAGAAAATAAAACTACTGAAAGTGCATGCAATATAACCTTCATATTATATCAAATATGTAAAAAAATATTATTGATGTTGATATCTTAACTTGGGGGAGGTTTGAACCTCCAAACCCCCCGCGGCTACACCCATGATCCATTATAGTATTCATACACAACCGGTGCCATACCATCATGGCATATCCCACAAGAGGGGTAGCTAGCAGATCAGCTGTATGTAATAAACATGCAAGCCGTCCTCTTCGTGTAAAAAATGAGACACTCGGGATGGGTGCCAAACCTCATTGCTCAATTTAAGATGTAAAATTTCTTTGCAGTAGAATACCAGAATTGAATAAATTGAAACAAGCCTTTCATTCTACTATAGATTAAAAATGAGAAAGACATCTCTCTTGCCTTGTTTAATCCATAGTAGAATGAAGGGCTTGTTTTAATTTATCCAACCATCTATTATTATGTAGTTGCTGTTACTATTTTTATAGATGTCAATTTAAATAATAATCACTTAGAAATCACAATAATTACAACTTATAATGTTGAATTGTACCTATGACTTTTATAGTCTATATTTACTGAGCATTCAAGAGCAAAAAATTTCAATGAGTGGTTGCATTGAAACCTGACATCAATGTCAATACTACATGCTACAGTAGTTTTAACTAATTGTATACCTATAAAACATTATAACATCATATCATACACCCACAACAAATGTAAAATGAAACTATCTATGGAAAATTATCGGCTAACTTAAACACAACAATACAAAAGAACTTACCTAAGGCAGGTGTATCATCTTGTAGTTCTATTAACACTCGTCCTGACAAAAACTGACCAGGAAAATATAATAGAGATGTATTGTCGAACAATATGAGAAATTTTAACAGTTTTCTAGGCATTTTCGGAGATAAAATTAACGATACACTTCTTAGAGCAGTCACAATATGTTGGTCGATTTCATGTTACCATAACCAGTTTCAAGGACCTGTGTTCAATATTTTTGTAGGTGTTAAAAAACAACCGCGCCCATACAATTATATACCACTAAAAATAAACAAACATATTTTTATAAAATTCATATAAAATTAATATTTTTGTGAATTGTTTTTAAAACTATTTTTCACTGACAGTCACCATGGTAAAATTATTAGGTAGCTGGCTACCTACCAAAAAAGTGCTCTAGGTAGGTATGAAACACAAATAACTCTAGCAAGATAAGTAGTAGTATTAACAATAAAAATTGATGTGCTCATCAACTTACATCAATATTATACAACATAAGATTAGTAAATAACACAAGTCAACATTGCACAAGAACTATTTGAGAGAAGACGTAACAATAATTATTATCCAGTCAGCGTTCACAGCGATTCATGTAGTCTGTATTCATGTAGTCAACTCTCGTAGAATGCAAAATACACTACAATAGAGCTATATAAATATATATAGCTCTATATGATGTATTATAATATATCTATCTAATGGATGAAGTAATACCACATTACCTTCCACTACCATCGCGATGACGAGTGACGTGACGACATCGAGGTAGAGGTAGAGGTAAATCCACCTGTTGGCTGTTGGTAGCTGTCTGTATTAGGGGTATTTCACGTCATTTCACCAAGCCTAGGTAACCCATCACTTCCGATTTTTATGATTTTTTATTTACAAGTTGTTATGATCAAGTTATGAAACCATGCCAAATTTTTTTGGTCTAGGTCAAATACTTTCCAAGTTATCGGGGTTCAAAGTTTACCGGCGAGGTCCGTTTTTGTCAACATCGACGTTGTGCCGCTGAAGAGAAAAAAAATCATAGCTCAGTTAATCCTTAATATTTTCTTGTGATATTTTTACCATTTATTCTGTGATATGTACTGATTATATAAAAAATATTTTGATGTGATATGTTGTTTTGAAAAAATTTAAATAAATATTATTCGCAAATTTTGAGGTTAGAAAACATGACTTTTTCAAAGTTAAATATGAAAGAGAGGCAGTATGGTTACCAAATTGTTTTTTCTTTATAAGTGTACCTTAAAGATCAATCTAACAGGTTATGAAAGAAAATTTGTGGTTTTTTGCTTGCCTGAGCCGCAGTTCGCCTGTTTTACACCCTCACTTTTCAGTACAATACACATCATCGGAGATAGTGTAATTGGAGTCGTAAATCTATTTATGTCTACATAAAAAGCTACACTCGTTACATTTATTGGATATACACCATAACATAACTTTTTACAAATGATAAAACTTACAGATGTCCTCTCTGCGCCAATTATTGAGATATTTTCATACATTTCAGATTCAAAACACGAAACTTGATTTACAATCAACAGAAACCCAAATTCTTGTTTTGACACACTGCCTGATACCTATATATTAAATAATTACTTATGTTGTGAAGATAGAGTAGCTTGGCAGCCATATTTGAACCATGGACTTTCCACTCGAAGACCGAAATCTTTCCATCACGGAATGAGAATAGGTTGCCGATTCATTGAAGTGTGATGGATAAATATTACTGCAATTGAGTTTTATAACTAAGTGACTTCTACAAAACACTTTAAAGTATTAAAAAAATATATGTCCTTATGATGTACAGTACGAGTGTATTGTATATGAAATGTCGAAACTGTGTTAGACAATGAATCTTGTGCTGTGCCTTAATCAAATGTATTTGAGACATGATGCATACGAGATTCAACTTTTTTTAAGCTTTGAAATATTACTTTAGTTTTTAGAACATGTATGGACAATTGGCACGGGTCGAGCTAGTCCCAAATTAAAGTATGAATCTTGTATTATGGATACCTACTAACTTAAGGATACTAAGCAATCAAGTAATAAATTTTCTTTAATAAAAGAAATTATAAATAGAATTAGAAGTGTTAAGGCTTATTTGAAAATATTTGCTTGTGAATAAACATGTCCCAACCAAAAAGTAGGTAACTTGGAAAGTATTTGACCTAGATCAAAAAAAAATTGCCGTTGTTTCATAACTTGGTCATAGCAACTTGTAAATAAAAACTTGTCCCAACAAATAAATAGGTAACTTGGAAAGTATTTGACCTAGATCAAAAAAAATTGGTGTTGATTCATAACTTGGTCATAGCAATTTGTAAATAAAAAATCATTGATATAAATTGACCCAGAAGACATTTTGTAGAATAACGAAATATTATTTTTATAAAATATTTTACAAATTTTCTTTCATAACCTGTTAGATTGATCTTTAAGGTACACTTATAAAGAAAAAACAATTTGGTAACCATACTGCCTCTCTTTCATATTTAACTTTGAAAAAGTCATGTTTTCTAACCTCAAAATTTGCGAATAATATTTATTTAATTTTTTTCAAAACAACATATCACATCAAAATATTTTTTTATATCATCAGTACATATCACAGAATAAATGGTAAAAATATCACACGAAAATATTAAGGATTAACTGAGCTATGATTTTTTTTCTCTTCAGCGGCACAACGTCGATGTTGACAAAAACGGACCTCGCCGGTAAACTTTGAACCCCGATAACTTGGAAAGTATTTGACCTAGACCAAAAAAATTTGGCATGGTTTCATAACTTGGTCATAGCAACTTGTAAATAAAAAATCATAAAAATCGGAAGTGATGGGTTACTTTTTGCATTTTTTCTTGGTGATTTGAAATGAAATGCCCCTATAGCTAATGGATAATGGAATAATTATTATAGTATAGACTCTATAGTGTAGAGTAGGTTATACCTATAGACCAGGGGTCGGCAACCTTTTAGCTGTGGTGTGCCAAGCCACTCTACCAATATGATTCAGGGTGCCGCCTTAATTCTAAATTATATAATGGGGTTCTAGAGGAGAAGAATGTTATACCAAATTTATCTTTTAATCATATTTATTAAAAAAATAACATAAAATTCTAAGATAAATTAAATTTTTTTATTGCGAGCCACGTTAGATAAATAATTATAATCAAACATTTTCTCTTATTTAAAAATCACTTCGTCTCGATATTTTCGCGATTTCCCTGATTACTTTGTAGAGTGCCATTCAGAACCCCATCGCGTGCCAAGCCTGGCACGCGTGCCATAGGTTGCCGACGCCTGATATTTCTATAGTAAAACCTGTACGCACTAGTGATGTAACGAATGTCTGATTTTGGATATTCGCGAATGCGAATGCGAATGCGAATATTTGTTGCCGACATTCGCGAATGCGAATGCGAATAGCGAATATTGACTTGCTTAAATTTCTACAATATTTCTCAAACATTAAAATTTGTACCCCCCCGTCGCCGAAATTTCAAAATGGTATAGGAATTTGAAATATTTCAAAACTCCTCGGTTTTCTTAAAGAATATTTTCTTGCAGTTAGACCTAAAGACGGACTTTTAATAGCACATGGTAGACAGACTAGATCAGTGGCTAACAAACTTTTGCGCATTAACAAATTTTACAATGACTATGGACGTAGGACCGACGATGTGTTGCTGCCCAAGGTTTGGAACCCCATGCCTGCCTGTTTGAATCAATGCGAATCCATCGAGAAGTTCAAAAAGAAGGTAAAGGATACATATTACACAAAAATTCTCGATGGTTGATCTAAGGGCTGGGCACGGGTTGTTCTGGACTTTGCGGACGGACAGAATTTATTATAGGTATAACATATGTACAATATTTATTTTTTGATCGTTTAATTTTATTATTGTAATGTAAGATAGTTAAGATCACAGCCCAAAATCCCCATAAGCGATTAGGCAAAATAATATAGACCTTGTAAACATATTTTTTATTAACAAAAGTTTAAAAAAAGTACCTTTTTCCACAATGTACTGGGTAAGTATCCGAATTACTGATTTATTTATTTATTCATTTGTATGGTACACAACAGATGAAACACATATAAATATAAACATGTAAGTGCAAAAACATTCCAATAGTCTTACATCCAAACAGTGCACACTTCAGCAATAACACACAAAACACTTATAGAAAATCTTACACACAATACATTCATTCACAATACACCCACTCACCCAATTTCGCACACATAACACATTCACACTTCCCAAATGTATGCAATAACAATACAAAAAAAAACTCTAAAAATAAGAAAAATCAAAAATTTAAAAACCAGACTAAAAATAAATACCTACTATCCCAAACACTTCACATTTTATCAAACATATATTTTATTTTTATTTTTTTCATCTTATTCTATTCTCTTTTCTCACAAACCTGACGTAATTGGCACTTTAAAAAGGGGATTGGGAAAGTGAGGGGGGGGGGTATTCAGCTCACCTCCGAGACAGACCCAGGACCAAAAACGTGACGACCGATAAGTCGCTTAAATCCATGGTTCGATGTACCAGCCATATCGCACTGTGAAAAGTTCTTATTGTAAGTATCGCACATTCTATAAACAAGGTTTCTTGAGCCTGCAATAGTTTTAATAGTTTTAGAGTAACCGTTAAGTTTAACTGTCATCAATCTATCAGAAATATATGAGTCAATCCACCTTAGAAGATTCCCATGAATTCCATGAAATTCTAACTTCTTAATCAAAAGTCGATGATCTACTTTTTCAAATGCCTTTTGAAATTCGGTATAAATGGCATCCACCTGTATAGGATTGTTCATAGCTGAGAAAAGAAAATCAGTGTATGAAATCAGATTTGTTACTGTCGATCTTCCACTCGTGAACCCATGCTGCTCTACAAGAAGATATGGCTTCAGGAAAAAGTCATCTTTTCACGAACAATACCCTCAAATATTTTTGAAATAGGTGATAGAATTGAAATTGGTCTGTAGTTACGAACGTCCGATTTGCTGCCACACTGAGAAAAATACTAACGAAATTTCACAACGAATCATTGGTTTGGTACGTAACGTACTATCAGATTAGGAGCAGAGATCGTACAAACGATTCATTAGTGCGAATCTATAATATTAACTCTTCGCAAACAAGTTGTTGGTAAATTTACCAATGATTTGTTTGCGAAGAGTTAATATTATAGATTTATACCAATGAATCATTTGTACGATCTCTGGTCCTAATCTGATAGTACCGTACCAATGATTCGTTTTGAGAATTTTTCTCAGTGCAGATTAATGCAAAAGAGTAATATTAGCCATCTTCCATTTGCATGGAGAGCACCCTTCTTGTAAACTCCTAATCAATATCAGATACAATGGCTTGGTTAAATGACTTGCACATCTCTTTAATATAATTGGTGCTATACCATCAGGGCCAACTCCTTTTGTCTCATCTATACCTAATAAACGTTTATAAATATCAGATTTCAAGATGTTAACTGTGGATTAACATGAGTTAGTTAAATATTTTCCGATTCTTCAGTATTAGAATCATGTAAATTATTCAGTGAAAACACAGAACCAAAAAACGACGAAAACAAGTTCGCAACTCCCTTTGGATCGCTCAAAGTCTGGTCACCGTCACCCATTACCCTTGGATAGCCTCTAGATTCTTTAAGGAAATTCACGAACGAAAAGAAAGACTTGACATTGCCCTTAAGTGACTTCTCAGTGGTATTAATAAACAACTTAAACTGAGCTCTTAGTTGAGAAAATAAATTGTAGTCAGAATCATTACGGTACTTATCTTCCACTTATGCCAAGCCTTGGAATTTCTCTTTAACAACAACACAGTTTTATTAGAGGGACACCCTCTTCATAGGTGTATGCTCTCCAATTATCGGCAAAACATAACCATAAAACGATTCAACCATCTCATTCACCAGTCCGTTTCCCAAAACGCTGACCCAATCAACACTTTGTAGTTCGAAATTTATTTCCGAAAAGTTTGACTTAAAGTAGGTACCTAATTCAATTTCTGGAACATATTATGTCGAGACAAATCCTCAGCAATTTCAAACTCATAATCTATCAACAGTGAAGGATGGTGTGAATCCTCACCAACCAGTGGAGAGCCACATCTGGTAACAGAACACGGAATAGTTGAAAGAACTAAATCTAAGATAACTTGATTGCTGTTATAAATTCCGTTATACTGAAACATATTGAGAAAAGATATAGATTCTATCAAATACTGCGCAACATGACCCGAATAAGAACACGGAACAAAGATTGACTCAATATCAGGGTCTTTTTTCCATTGGATTGTTGGGATATTGAAATCTCCAATTAGACAAATGTCCGTTTTGTCGTTATAGCTGATTAAACGTTCAGATATACTTTTAAAAAAGATGTTTTAAGTATCCAAGGATGTGGAAGGCGGTATATATACTACACCCAGTAGCAATGAGCATTTTTCCATGGAACTATGTGTTGCCGACGAAAAATGAATACTGGTAAAAATAATTTCACCAATATCATCCCAAACAAGAATGGGTGAACATTCTAGTGTCCGATTCACAGCAATTAAGACACCACCTCCATCCCTTTTAACACTTAACATGAAATCCCTATCCTTCCGGTAAACTGTACATTCGTTTTGAAAATGTTCGCTATCAAATTTGCCACAATTTAGCCAAGTTTCCGTCAGAACAATTATATCATAATTATTTGCAAATAAGTTTGCTATAAATTCCTCGATCTTAGACTTCAATCCCCGACAATTCTGATAGAATACTTTAATGTCGTTCACCTTGCAGTATGATATAAATATTCTCTAAATAGTATATAAAATTATTGTAAGGGCCTATACTCATAGCAGTTGTACAATACTTAAAGCAAGCATATAAATTAAATCTCCACAAATGCATACTTCTCCCAATAATAATAACATTATCAAGCAAACGAAAACATGAAACAATACAACAAATGCGGCCAACACGGAACAGACCAGATACTTTATTAGAAAAATAATATTCGCAAAATATTCGCATATTTTTTTGCGAATGCGAATGCGAATACTTTGAAATATGCGAATATTCGCGAATGCGAATGCGAATATTCGTTACATCACTAGTACGCACACACCAGATTCGATAATGATGTTCTATACCAGTGTTTCCCAACCTTCTTCTCGTCGCGAACCAAAAGTATAATATCCAACAGAATTTGGCGAACCCCCTATGTAGTCGTTAATGATGCTGCTGGGTCATTCCGTGTCAATTCAACACAATTTTGGGAGATTTTCAGAATTGATGTCTCAGATTTTCATGATTTTTTTTATACAGCAATATATCATAGACTTCTGAAAAAATACCAAATTTCAGTTATGTAGCACAATTATTTTTGAAGTTATTAATTTTTGAAAATCACATTTTTTATGAAAAAATCTCATGTCTTGGCACCTTTGGAAGCCTATAGACTGGCAACCAGTGATGATATAAACCTGGGAGAGGTCTCGTTTTAAAGCTGTTGAATGGGGCTTTAATCTGATGTGCCACAGGATAGGGGTCACGGTTTGAAAAAAAATTTTAATTTTAAAATTAAATTTTTCAAAAAGTGACAATTTTAAAAATTCCAAAAAAATGTGAAAAATAGTTTGTAATGTATTAATACATATACCAAAATTCTATTATGGGATCTCAATGGGATCAGGAGATACAGGGCTTCAGAAATGCATGCATTGTGATATTGCGTGTTTTGACACCTTTGGATGCCTATAGACTGGCAACTAATGAAGATATAAACAACCTGGGAGTGGTCTTATTTTAAAGCAGTTGCATAGGGCTTTACTATGATATGCCACAAGATGGGGGTTAAAAAAAAAAAAATTAAATTTAAATTTTTCAAAAAATGGCAATTTTAAAATTTCAAAAAAATCACAAAAATAGTTTGTAATGTCTTAATACATATAGTAAAATTTCATCATGGGATCTCAATGGGATCAGGAGATACAAGGCTTCAGAAATGCATGCATCGTGAAATTGCGTGTATTTTACGATGCGTGTATTTCTGAAGCCCTGTATCTCCTGATCCCATTGAGATCCCATAACAGAATTTTGGTATATGTATAAATACATTACAAACTATTTTTGACAATTTTTTGGAATTTTTAAAATTGTCACTTTTTGAAAAATTTAATTTTTGAAATTTAATTTTTAAATTTAATTTTTTTTTAAACCGTGACCCCTATCCTGTGGCACACCAGATTAAAGCCCCATTCAACAGCTTTAAAACGAGACCTTTCCCAGGTTTATATCATCACTGGTTGCCAGTCTATAGGCATCCAAAGATGCCAAGACATGAGATTTTTTCATAAAAATTGTGATTTTTAAAAATTAATAACTTCAAAAATAATTGTGCTACATAACTGAAATTTGGTATTTTTTCATAAGTCTATGATATGTTGCTGTATAAAAAAAATCATGAAAATCTGAGACATCAAGTCTGAATCAGTGTGAAGATTTGACACGGAATAACCCTGCTGTTTCTTTATATGCTGCATAAGATATAGGCAGTATGCATACTTTCGAAACAACAGTGTGCAATCTGCATTGTATTTGGTGTGCTTTTTTTTTTTTTTTTTTTTTTGTGTTTTTGTTTTTTTTTCTTTTATTTTTCATGGGCCATTTAAAATCCCGCCATTACGCTATTATTTTCGCGAACCCCCTTTGTAGACATAGCGAACCCCCAGGGGTTCGCGAACCACCGGTTGGGAAACACTGTTCTATACCAAAGATATAATACATAATATTACATACTATACTAGTGATGTAACGAATGTCTGATTTTGGATATTCGCGAATGCGAATGCGAATGCGAATATTTCATGCCGACATTCGCGAATGCGAATGCGAATGCGAATATTGACTTGAAAATGGTATAGGAATTTGAAATATTCCAAAACTCCTCGGTTTTCTTAAAGAATATTTTCTTGCAGTACCTTTTTCCACAATGTACCGGGTAAGTATCCGGTACTTTCACCGAATTACTGATTTGTTTCTTCATTTACATGGTACACAACAGATGAAAGACATATAAATATAAACATGTAAGCGACAAAAACATTCTAATAGTCTTACATCGAAACAGTGCATACTTCAGCAATAACACACAAAACAATTATAGAAAATCTTACACATGATATATGTAGGTATTAATTCACAATACATCCAATCACCCATTCCTATTACAAATCGCTGCTCACCCAATTTCGCACACATACCTAATACATTCATTCGCACAAACACATTCACACTTCACTAATGTATGCAATAACAATACAAAAAAACTCTTAAAAAAGAAAAATCAAAAATTTAAAAAACAGTCTAAAAATTAATACTATCCCAAACACTTCACATTTTATCAAACATATACATTTTTTTAAATATTTATTTCATCTTATTCTACCCTCAACTCTCCTTTCTCACAAACCTGACGTAATTGGCACTTTAAAATTCTATAAACAGGGTTTCTTGAGTCTGCAATCGTTTTTGTTTTTTTTTTTAATGTAGAACGGAAAACAAGATCTTGTTAAAGGAAGCATTCTAAAGTTAATCCTATCTAATATTAGGCACATCGTATTCGGACAAGCATATTTTTCTCAGGTTGCATGCATCCAGCAAAACTCTTCACAATTCCAATTTAGGCAAATCTTTAATAAATACAGGATAATGCAATCTCTTCCTAACCAAACGAATGAATTTAGACTGAGTTCTCTCAACTTAATCGACATATTTTTTAAAATGTGGATTCCATACAGAGGAACAGTCCTCCAGCTTGGAGCGAAACAACGATAAGTACAAGTACAAATACGATTCATATAACCTAAATGACTTTGTAGATCTCAGAATAAATCCCAGTATTTTATTGCTCTCTTCGCTAATTTTGTTCACGTGATCATCAAAGTGAAGCTCAGAGTCAAACACCACACCTAAATCTCTAATCTTATTTACTTCTTTTAAATCATGATTATGGATATTGTAAATTTATCGAATTTTGTTTCTATTTTTGGTAAAAGAGATCAGATTACACTTCTCCAGATTCAAGTGCAAGTTATTTCTTTTTTTGTTATTTAAGTTATTTTTTTTTTTAATTTGACAGTATATTTTTAAATCGACCGCAAATAATAGAAGCTCTGAGTGGTCAAAGCACTTTTTTATGTTGTTTATGAATATCGTGAAAAGTAAAGGACCCAAAGAAGACCCCTGAGGGACACCAGATGTAACACTGACACTGCCAGATGAGTAACCGTTAAGTTTAACTGTCATCAATCTATCAGATGTATATGATTCAATCCACCTTAGTTGAAAAAAGTCGATGTTCTACTTTATCAAATGCCTTTTGAAAGCCGATATAAATGGCATCCAACTGTATACGATTGTCCATAGCTGAGAATAAAAAATCAGATTTGTTACTGTCGATCTTCCACTCATGAATCCATGCTGCTCTACAAGAAGATACGGCTTCAGGAAAAAAGTAATTTGTTCACGAACCATACCCTCAAATATTTTTGAAATAGGTGATAGAATTAAAATTGGTCTGTAGTTACGTACGTCCGATTTGCTGCCAGATTTATGCAAAGGAATAATACTAGCCATCTTCCATTTGCATGGAAAGCATCCTTCTTGTAAACTCCTAATTTATTTATCGTGTCGAAACCCAGAGAAAAAACCCATCAAACTGATTTCCAGTACTGCGCAAAACGCGCAGCAGGTGGAGATGCGTCAAAAATATCCTCCATAGTGCAAGTGACAGGGCACAATGGACACTCCAACAAGTGTGGCATAGTCTGTGCTGCACCACAGTCACACGCTCCGGATTCGTCCTGTAGGAAGCCCAATCGTTCTCTATTGTCGCGGCAGTTTCCTACACCAGATCTCAGTCGATTTAGGGTTTTCCATGTCCCATAGTCTAGATTGCCTCCTGCAGCAAGGTGTTCTAATAAATGTCAGATACAATGGTTTGGTTAAATGACTTACACATCTCTTTAATATATTGGTGCTAGACCATCAGGGCCAACTCCTTTTGTCTCATCTATACCTAATAAACGTTTATGAATATCAGATTTCAAGATATTAACCATGGATAAACATGAGTTAGTTAAAATATTTTCCAATTCTTTAGTATTAGAATCATGCAAATTATTCAGTGAAAATACAGAACCAAAAAACGTCGAAAACAAGTTTGCAATTCCCTCTGGATCGCTCGAAGTCTGGTCACCGTCACCCATTACCCTTGGATAGCCTCTAGATTCTTTAAGGGAATTCACGAATGAAAAGAAAGACTTGACATTGCCCTTAAGTGACTTCTCAGTGTTATTAATAAAAGACCTATAATCGTGATTCTGCGACAACTTCAACTGAGCTCTTAGTTGAAAAAATAAATTGTAGTCAGAATCATTACGGTTCATCTTCAACTTACGCCAAGCCTTAGACTTCTCTTAAACAATAACAGAATTCTATTAGAGAACCATTTGGGAAAATTATTAGGTGACACCCTCTTCATATGTAGGTGTATGCTTCTCAATTATTGGCAAAACATAACCATAAAAATATTCAATCATCTTATTCACCGGTCCGTTTCCCAAAACACTGACCCAATCAACACTTTGTAGTTCAAAATTTATTTCTGAAAAGTTTGACTTAAAGTATATTAATTTCTGGATCATATTTTGAGACAAATCCTCAGCAATTTCAAACTCATAATCTATCAACAGTGAAGGATAGTGTGAATCCTTACCAACCAGTGGAGAGTCACATCTGGTAACAGAACACGGAATAGTTGAAATAACTAAATCCAAGATAACTTGATTGCTGTTATAAGGTCCCGGGTTCGATTCCCGGCCAGGGCAAAATGAAGAATGACCTTTTTCAGATTGTCCTGGGTCTGGGTGTTACATGTATATGTGTGTAGTGCATTGTATATATGTGTACCGTCGCGTTAGTACCCATAATACAAGGTTCACATCTTAGTTTGGGACTAGCTCGGTCTGTGTGAATTGTCTATACATGTTATGTTATGTTATTTATAAACTCCGTTAGACTGAAACATATTGAGAAAAGATATAGATTCTATCAAATACTGCGCAACAGGACACGAATAAGAATACGGAACAAAGATTGAATCAACATCGGGGTCTTTTTTCCATTGGATTGTTGGGATATTGGAATCTCCAATAAGACAAATATCCGTTTTGCCGTAATAGCTGATTAAACGTTCAGATATACTTTAAAAAAAGATGTTTTAAGTATCTAAGGATGTGGAAGGCGGTATATACATATACTACACCCAGTAGCGGTGAGCATTTTTTCATGCGTTACCGATGAAAAACGAATACTGGTAAAAAAAACTTTCACCAGTATCATCCCAAACAAGAGTGGATGAATATCCTAGTGTCCGATCCACAGCAATTAAGACCCCACCTCCATCCCTTTTACCACTCAACATGAAATCCCTATCCTTGCGGTAAACTGTATATTCGTTTTGAAAAAGTTCGCTGTCAAATATGCCACAATTTAGCCAAGCTTCCGTCAGAACAATTATATCATAACTATTTGTGTAATATGTTTTGTTAGATGGTGTGTGGATTTGGGGCCACACACTGCTCCAATCTTCAGATCCCTTGAAAGTTTTGGTTCTGCTACCAAGGGGATGTGGGTTTAGTATTAAAACTCGAACCTCGTTTAAACACTATATTCACGAAGGTAAAAAAACTATTTACAGGTAAGTTCTAGCCCAACTTAAAAGATACACTTTACAATAGGTATTAACGAACCGAGAGAGGGAACTTGAATTCCTCCTCAAAGCAACACCTCGTCTATATATAAACTTTTAACCTCCTCTCTCTTATCACAAAAACCAAAATATACAACAACACCACTTCTAGAAAAATCCTACAACCTACATATATATATATAAGAGACATCTGTCCTATATAACATAAAGTAGTCAGTAATTAATACCACCAATGTGACTACCATTAAATCATAATTTAGTTTAATATAATTTCCCACAGATGTCTATATCTTACACTCCCCCACTTAAATCTCATCTACAAACTTAAATATTTCATTTTCACTTATACAATGCAAAATCTTAAATAATTCATTTTTCTCTATATACTTAACAAAAAAAAATTAAATACTTCATTCTTGAATACCTATACATATATGACCTTATATCACTGAGAGTAACGCTGTGGTTTTTGACGCGGTCGAGGTCTTAGGTTTCTACTTGTAGATGGCTGTGGTTCTGGTGTCTGCTCCGAACATGGATTCTGAAACGAAGACAAAGGCGTATCAGGAAAATTGTCAAACAACAACCCTGACCAGCCTTCGTCTAAGTCTTGTTCAGACGAAAGCTTTTCAGGCAATTTCTGTATCAAATCTTTCTTCCACTTAACATTTAAATTTGTGATTTGATCTCTATGTCTTTTCCAACACAAACCAGAATTTGAAATTTTTACAAGATACACATTTTTACTAAGTACCTTTGCTATTCTACCCTTAATCCAAGAGTTTTTATCTGATCTTAAATCTATTGTTAAAACTGGGTCACCCACTTTAAAAAATTTAGACTTGTATTTCCTACTTCTAAAATATTTCTTTTGAGTATCTTTACTTTTATCGATGTTTCTTCTAACATGATCTGGGACATCTCTATCCGTTTCAAAATTATCTGGAAGCATCAAATCAAACAAAGTTCTAATTTTCCTACCTAACAAAAGTACAGCGGGTTCAACACTCGTCGAACTATGTGGCGTATTTCTAAAGTCTATTAAGAAATCCATCAACCTATCCTTCCAATTTGTAGGTAAACTATTATTGTGTAACATTTTCTTCAAAAAACCTTTGCAAACTTTTACGGCATTCTCTGCCTGCCCGTTTGATGCTTGATGACCTATCGGAGATGTTATGTGTTCGATTCCATTCCTTCTACAAAATTCTTCAAATTCTTTTGAACAAAAATTTGTTGCATTATCGCTTACTATTGTTTCGCAATAGCCCAAGTAACTGAAAATTTCCTTTAGTACCTGTATTGTATTAAATGAGTTTGGTACATCTACTTTCCTACAATCAATCCATTTGGAGGTTGAATCAACCACAACTAAAAAATTTGTATTTGCTATTGGACCGAAATAATCGATATGTATTCTACTCCAAATCTTACCTGTTTCTCTCCAAGGTGTCAATTCTGCTCTTTGTGGGTTATTTTGTAAAGTTCTGCATGCCATACATTCACTTATCATACTTTCTATGTCTCTAGACAAACCTGGCCAGTATATATAATTCCTAGCTAAACTTTTTGTCTTTACAATGCCTTGATGTGATCTGTGGAAAAGTTTCAATATCTCACTTCGTAAAGTAGAGGGTATCACAATTTTAAAATCATAACACAGACACTCGTCATAAACAAATAAATCTGTTCGCACTTGATAATATTTTCTTTCTTCATTATTCAATTTATCTTTCCTGGGCCATGATTTTTGCACATATTCAATTATTTTACATAATGTTGAATCTTCTCTTGTCGCCTTGCGAACCTCTTCTATATCGATTGGATTTTGCGAATGATATTCCAATTCTACATTGTTAATTACCTCTATGTAAAATAAACTGTTGAATTCTTGGTCTTCCACCAACTCACCTGACGCTGGCGACCTTGACAAATAGTCTGAGCAGTTATTCTCAGATTTCACATATTCAATATCGTAATCAAAAGCTGACAATATGACTCCGTATCTAATTAACCTATTAGCTGCTAATTGTGGAATATTTTTATTTGGATTTAATATTCTCACCAATGCCTGATTGTCTACACATAATGTGAACTTCCTTCCGTACAAAAAATGAAACCATTTCTTTAATGCGAATATTACTGCCAATGCTTCAATATCCATGATTGAATATTTTTGCTCACAAGTCGTTAATTTCCTTGAAATGTATTCTATTGGTCTTGATGCACCGTTCTGATACACATGCATTAGAGTCGCTCCTATCCCTTTTGTTGAGGCATCAGTAACCACTTTTAATGGGATGTTTTCGTTATAATGTGTTAAGACCATGTCCGAACACAAATAAGATTTAACTGCATTCACTGCGTTTGTACACTCATCTGACCATACCCATTTCTCTTTTTTCTTCAATAACCTATATAAAGGGTTTAATAATTCGCTTATACCTGGTATGAAATTCCTATAATAGTTCACCATCCCTAAAAAACTTCTTAGTTCTGTAACATTTTGAGGGTTTCTCACTTCATGGATTGCTTTCACTTTGTTTCTTACGGGTGATATGCCTCTTTTCGATATAATATAACCCAAATATTCAATTTCTTCCCTAAAGAAATAGCACTTATCAGTATTCACGGTCAACCCGCAATCTTGTAGCCTTTTAAATAATTCACATAAATTTTCATATAGTTCCTGTTTGGTTTCTCCTGCTACTATAATGTCATCGATGTACGCACTTGTTTTTGGTAACCCTTGTACTATGGAGTCTATTACCTGCATAAACAAAGACGGGCTAACTTTTAAACCGAAAATTAGTCTTTTATATCTGAATAACCCTTTGTGCGTTGATATTGTTGTCACTTCACGACATTTTTCTTTAATCACAATTTGGCTATATGCCGACTTAAGGTCTATTTTTGCAAAGTATTTTCCTTTTGCGACTTTTTGTATTACACTCTCTATTCGTGGTAAGGGATATTTTTCATCACGCACATATTTATTTATTGAACATTTGTAATCAGCACACAATCTCACTGAACCATCAGATTTAGGTATAATCACTAATGGACTTGCATATTTTGAAACCTCGACACGTTCGATTATCTCATTTTCCAACATTTTATCTAATTCTTGCTCGACTTTCGCTTGTAATGCATATGGCACGGGTCGTGGATTGAAGAATTTTGGTACATGATCCTCCTTTAATGAAAATTCCACTTCATAACCGGTGAACTTTCCTAATTTCTCACTAAAAACGTTTTTATATTCTCTTTTTAGTTTGTCAACTAACTTTGACGTATCGTCCATATTGCCGCTCCGTAAATTTATGTTCTCTGTTTTACCGACCTTGCCAGACACTTCACTTATGTTTACATGCGAATTTTCCAAACCTGTTAATTGTATATCAAATTCCTTCCAAAAAGTATTTCTTTTCCGAATTGCACAATAATAAATTGAACACTTCTTTTTAACGAATTAAAGCACACTGGTAATTCCACTGGTTAAGTACCTAACACATTTAATATTTGATCACTATAGCCACGGACATCACTATTAAATTCACTAAGTTTATGCTTGTTAAAATATTTCACATAACATTGTTCTGGAATAACAGATATAAAAGCTCCCGAATCTATCATTCCTGTGTGAAACTTATCTCCTAATTTCACTGATATCTTGCATGGATTATCCTCGGATATTTCATTAATTTTTCTTCTTGTGATACTGTTCAGTTTCTTCTTGAAATTTGTTTTACAGTTTCTCGCCCAATGTCCTGGTTTTGAACATCTAAAACACACTAACTTGTTCCTATCGTTATCCTGTTTAAAATTTCTATCTCGGCTTGAGTTTCTATCTCTGCTTGAGCTTCTACTGTGATTTGAGGAATGTGAATTTCTTCTCGTATTGGTATAATGCGATTTCTTGTAATTTTGTGTGCTTCCTTATCACTTGATCTTCTTGAAAACTTGTAACATTTTTCCGTAGAATTTTCCCTATGACACTCAGCAACAATACTACTTCTTGATTTCAAACTATTTTCAAAAATTATTGCAGTTTTTATTGTCGTTTGAAAATCACTTTTTTCACATTCTAGAAACAATTTCTGCCGTATCCTAGAATCTTGTATGCCTACCACAAACATATCTTTTAAATTTTCCAATAAGCGACCTTCAAATTTACAATTACCCGCCAATTTTTGCAATCTCGCTCCGAATTCTTTGAAACTTTCATGAGCTAATTGTCTACTAGTAAAAAAATTATATCTATTTTCTAGAACATTCTCAACATTTGAACAATAATTCGACAATAAATCTATCAAGTTTTCCGTCTTTAAATTCTCTACACTTTCTGGTTTCGCTAGATTTACCAACAAATCAAATGTGTCCTCATGGAGATATGATAAGAACAGGGCTCGCCTCTTTGGTTCATTAAGAACAGTATCATCATTTAGCACCAGACCTTGTCTAAATCTAATTATAAAATTCTCCCAAGAATCTGTTCCGTGATTAAACCTCAACGAAACGTCCCTATAAACCTGACTTCTTACTACAACTTTCTCTGTCATTTTTCCACAAGAAAAAAAAATTTAACTACTAGCAAAAAAAAAATTAAAAAAACAACAATACAATATACAATTTATGAACAAACTACTTAACTTCTGTGACTCTCTGCCCTCCTTTGTCTGCTCTGCCCTTGGCTGAACTCTCCACCTCTCTTGAGCCGTCCTCCACCTGGGATTGCTCCTGGGATGTTCCTCCACCTGTGATGCTCCTTTCTTGAGCCGTCCTCAACCTGGGACTGCTCCTGGGATGATCTTCCACCTGTGATGCTCCTTTCTTGAGCCGTCCTCAACCTGGGACTGCTCCTGGGATGATCCTCCACCTGTGATGCTCCTTTCTTGAGCCGTCCTCAACCTGTGACTGCTCCTCCTGGCCTCTTCTTCACCTCCTTGAAGATGCACCTTTCTCGAGTTGTTCTCTACTAGGAACAACTCTGATTCTGTTCCCTCTTCTTCCTGGTTACACCCTGAGCTATGTAATATTCTGCTAGATATTACCCTGCTCCTCTATGTAATATTCTTCTAGATATTACACTCCGTCCTCCTTAGTAGATACCGACTGCGCCATGTAATATGTTTTGTTAGATGGTGTGTGGATTTGGGGCCACACACTGCTCCAATCTTCAGATCCCTTGAAAGTTTTGGTTCTGCTACCAAGGGGATGTGGGTTTAGTATTAAAACTCGAACCTCGTTTAAACACTATATTCACGAAGGTAAAAAAACTATTTACAGGTAAGTTCTAGCCCAACTTAAAAGATACACTTTACAATAGGTATTAACGAACCGAGAGAGGGAACTTGAATTCCTCCTCAAAGCAACACCTCGTCTATATATAAACTTTTAACCTCCTCTCTCTTATCACAAAAACCAAAATATACAACAACACCACTTCTAGAAAAATCCTACAACCTACATATATATATATAAGAGACATCTGTCCTATATAACATAAAGTAGTGAGTAATTAATACCACCAATGTGACTACCATTAAATCATAATTTAGTTTAATATAATTTCCCACAGATGTCTATATCTTACAATTTGCAAATAAGTTTGCTCTAAACTCCTCGCTCTTAGTCTTCAAGCCCCGAAAATTCTGAGAGAATACTTTAGTGTGGTTCACCTTGTAGTATGATATAAATATTCCTTAAATAGAATATAAAATTATTGTAGGGCTCTATACTCATAGCAGTTGTAATACTTAAAACAAACATATAAATTAAATCTCCACAAATGCATATTTCTCCTAATAATAATAACATCATCAAGCAAACGAACACAGGAAACAATACAACAAATGTGGCCAACACGGAACAGACCAGATACTTTATTACTAAAATAATATTCGCAAAACATTCGCATATTTTTTTGCGAATGCGAATGCGAATGCGAATACTTTGAAATATGCGAATATTCGCGAATGCGAATGCGAATGCGAATATTCGTTACATCACTATACTATACTATTCCTATTCCTTCACGCGGTTTCCCAAGTGGGAGAGGCGGAGAGAACGGAATGCCATAATAAAGATCTATCCTCACATACTTCTTCCACTTCTTCTACATTCATACAATTTCTCAAACATGCATGTTGATTTCTTTTTTTTTTACTCAACAAACGACTGTCCTTGATTTGATCCACGTGATCAAGGCACATTATTTTCGGACGCCCGCACTTTCTCACACCCCTCTATCAAATAAATAATATATCCTCTTTGTCATTTTTTTATTCAATCGATAGAACGCGACAGACATGAGACAATACATAGTAGATATCCAATACAACCAAATATTATACGAGAATAGAAGTACTCAATGAATGTCCCATTTATAAAGTGTTCAAATATTAAATTAAATTATTTTTTATCAAAGCCCATTCGGTTGTCATACATATTAATATAACAATGATAATAGAATACGCAGAAGTATTTAAATGAATATAATCGAAAACTAATAAATATTTATGATAATAGTAAGGATTCAAGGAACTTTATAACTTCATTTTTTATCCTCACAGAACAATCGCTACATATTATGTGAGATCAATTAAAACCATCAAATGATGCTACATAATATATATATATATACACTTGATTAAAATGAGCAAGAGAATCGAATCCTTAAATCGAAAATACAAAACAAAAACACTACAATCTATTTGTTCCACATGTTCAAACTATCTTAATTTATTCATACGCATCCTATACCTATAGACCAGGGGTCGGCAACCTTTTAGCTGTGGTGTGCCAAGCCACTCTACCAATGTGATTCAGGGTGCCGCCTTTATTCTAAATTATATAATGGGGTTCTAGAGGAGAAGAATTTTATACCAAATTTATCTTTTAAACATATTTATTAAAAAAATAACATAAAATTCTAACATAAATTAAAAAAAATTATTGCGAGCCACGTTAGATCGATAATTGTAATTAAACATTTTCTCTTATTTAAAAATCACTTCGTCTCGATATTTTCGCGATTTCCCTGATTACTTTGTAGAGTGCCATTCAGAACCCCATTGCGTGCCAAGCCTGGCACGCATGCCATAGGTTGTCGACGCCTGCTATAGACCATTAAAGGATGACGTCACAGAAAAATCATTGAGGGGTATCAGGCATCCCAACACAACAGACGATTACAGTGTAATATTAGGTGGAACGCCTAAAGAATACCTAATAATCAAAAAACTGTCAGTGTCGATTTTGTTATTATTTTGTCGTCTGACTTTCTTTTTTTTCTCTTATGGCATAACATTCTACAAGGATGATTTGCGCAATCTGACTGTTTGCCCCCCAAGCAAAAGCAAATCCATAGACAAAACCACGTGACCTTTAATGGTCTATTCATAACACTCCACCTGCGTTCATTCATTCTTCTAATAACCTCATAGTCTATCACGCAGCGTTTTACCAATCCTTCTTCACAGCGATTGCGTCTCCACAGCATTTATTCCACTTTCGTCCTTCTTCAACAACGTTCATGTTTCGCTTGCATACATAAGTGACAGTACATTTTTGGCGTGTTCGGTACAGCGCAATTGCCGACAATGAGTTGAAGCGCACTGTTCACTCTAGTACTTGCCACATTCACTCTTTCAATGTCCCTATCGCATCTTCCATCAATGCCTACAATATAATACATATAAGTAAAAATGAAAGGAGAAGAAAAAACAAAATGAGACAAAAACTGAAGCAAAATAAAAAAAAACATGATAATAAAATATATCTATACATACTTCCCAATAATATAACATAACATAACACGTAGGTATAGACAATTCACACAGACCGAGCTAGTCCCAAATTAAGATATGAATCTTGTATTTTGGGTACTAACACGACGATACACATATATACGATGCACCGAACACATACCTATACATGTAACACCCAGACCCAGGACAATTTGAAAAAGGTCATTTTTCATTTTGCCCTGGCCGGGAATCGAACCCGGGACCTCGTGACTCAAAGGCAAGTGCGTTAGCCTCCGCGCCATACCTGTCGTCTATACACATAATACTCGCATATGGTGACAATGCCTACAATATTAATATTAGTAAAAAAGAAAGGAGAAGAAAAAACACAATGAGACAAAAACTGAAGGAAAATAAAAAAAAACATGATAATAAAATATATCTATACAATTATACATACATACATAAGTTGGTAAATACAGAAGGCCGAGGCGAGATGTCCAGAGAGGTGCAGAGGCACACAGGCAAGATAAGTATGGTGGTACCTCGACATACGAGCTTAATTCGTTCCGCAAACTTGCTCGTATTTCAAATTACTTGTATCTCAAAGGAAATTTCACCATTGAAATTAATTGAACTGCCATTAATCGGTTCCAGCCCCCAAAATGTCACCCCAGTTATATTTGTTACGTGATTTTGAATAAGAAAAATGAATAAATGAAAAAAGAATATAAATGACAAATATTGTAAATGAGAATGTAAACAAATAAACTAGATTTATGAAGTCTTACTTTCGCTTCATTTTCGTCACTGCTATTCTCTTCACTGGTCTTTGCCTTTTTCTCCTTGCTTTTTTCACTTTCACCTTAGGCCGTTTAAAAAAAAACATTTTCAAGGAGTTTCTTCCTCCCTTTGAGAATGTTCCGGAAATGAGAGGAAAGTGCCATTAAATAGCTCGACGGCTCGTCTCTCAAAAAACTCGTATGTCAAGGTACCACTGTATATCGCTAAAAAAATATTATATCCAACACTAAGATAATACTCGCAGCTTGTATTTAATTATAAAAAAACACAAAAAAAATCACGCGAAGTTTTAAGTCGCAAATTTACATTATAAATCCCGCGTATTTTTTATGGACGTAAGGATTTCGTATGTAAAGGACAGTTCACATTGTGGACTGCGGTATTACAATACAACGGTGATAGAAATAAATACCACATCGGCATAAACCAAAATCTTTGCTTATAAACCATAGACACGTCATTATGCACAAGATTTATAAAGCGCAGTTCACATACTCAGTATATTGTTTCTTAATATCAATAATTATTATTGCTGAGACAATTTAATTGTTCTTTTTTTACTTTTTGTTGACTTTTAATTTAATTTGCTGTGTCTTAATCCATTAAACATTTGCTTACCTTATATAAATTATGTATGTAAATCTTCTACTATAATAATAATAAATAGAACCCTTCTAAGACTTCCGCAGGCATAAAAATTCTCATAAAACAAAAAAGGTGGGTATACCTTTATGGAAAATAATGACTAAATTATCGACATCACGGCAATGAG
The DNA here is from genome assembly GCA_947579605.1 of Athripsodes cinereus. Classification (NCBI taxonomy): domain Eukaryota; kingdom Metazoa; phylum Arthropoda; class Insecta; order Trichoptera; family Leptoceridae; genus Athripsodes; species Athripsodes cinereus. Next base: position 11,891,953 of record OX388311.1, read on the forward strand.
ATAATTTCACAATTATGTCGTCCAAATTTTGATTCAAGTTTTCGATGTACCTGCACAGGTAGTTAGAAATTAATGATGAAGTAAATGATTCTATGAGAATATTTATATTAACACAGAAATAAATTTGCTGTTTTTACGGCAGGTGAATAGAACAACCGCCCGGGCCCCCGTACATATGGGAACCTTGCGCAAATTACTGAAGATATTGAACTTTTATAGCTCGAATTTAAAATTTAGGGAATAAAAATAAGACAAGGGCCAGTGTCACTTTATTGTTTATTAATTTTTATATATCAGACTCCTGTAGATCTCTCAAACTAGACTTTAGTTCAGAGCACAATGGTATATCACACAGTAACTTATTATATAGATATTATGTAGGTTTACATTATGATGTATTGCAGCTATGGCAAAAAATATTATATTATATAGGAATATGAATAAAATATAATATATTATGAATAAAATAACTTATTTTTCAAATAAAAAGTGTTTAAAATTTATGCGCATGCATTATGTGGTATTTATATCTATCACCGTTTTAATACCGCGGTACAATGTGAACTGTCCTTTACATACAAAATCCTCATGTGCATAACAAAAAACAAGGGATTTATGATGTGAATTTGTTTTTTACTTGAAACTTCGCGCAATTTCTTAGTGTTTTTTATAATTAAATACAAGTTGGGAGTATTATCTTAGTGTTAAATATATTATTTTAGCGAATATTCATTTACCTTGCCAGAAATGTACCTTTTTTGATACAAAAAAAATTGTCTTAATTATACTACCTCTAATATAATAAGCTTTTGCGGTCTTTTTTCCACTTGAATGATATTTCTATGTATTTAAATGAAGAAATAAAAGTTGGCAGCATACTTAAAACAAAAAAAAATTGTCGTTTTATACAAAATAGAAAAAGAATTTTATATAAAATATCGTTATGCACAATTGTGCATAACGCAGGAACATGCAGATATTTAAGTTTTTTTTTTTATTTTGGTGGTAATATAAAGTGTAATAAATGAAAAAATAACTATAGTTTTATCAAACTAGATACCTTTTTTGTTAAAATATAATGACATTTTTACATTTTGCTTTAAAAAGCTATCGAAGTGTTGAGGAACAATGTCAAATTTGTATGGAGCGCAGAATGGAGGGTATTTTTAAAATACAAATTTAATAGTTATAAAGTGATGAAAAATTAATATCTCCAAATAATATAACAAAAATATATGCAACTTGAGATTAAACCATAAGTTTTTTCGCAATGATATTCCTATATTATTTTTTCAATGTAATATGAAAGTGATGAACCATCGGTTATTTTTACAATAAGCAACGATTTTGGTTTTAGGCGACATCATGCGTGCACATAAATTTAAATTATTATTCATATTAAATTAATTTGGACATACTTTTAAAGGTTCAATTACTCGTTCATATATTATGTATTGTGGACTAAAAAATGTTTTATAGTCATCAATTATTAAATAATACAAATAAACTTGCGATGCTAGGTATAACACAAGATTCACTAATAGAGTACATAAGTCATAAATCAGAAAATGCATAAAAGTCGATTAGAGCTCTCTCAATAATAATGCCAAATACAAAGCGCCCAAAACTTAGAAAAATGAGGGTTATGGCTTTGCTGTAGAAAAGGAGAGACGAAGACAAATTCTCCAAGCAAGCAGACAATAATAAGATGTGCATACAAAACGGTCTCGACAGAAGAACGACTGTCACGGTTAGAGAAATTTATGTCTCTCTCTCTCTTTTTATTTTGTTGGCTTTCACCCTTGAGGGTGTTCCTAGCCAGAAACTGCAAGTAAAAATTATTAGATCAGTCAAAAATCAGGAAAAAATACAAAAATTCAACATTCAAAGTTTCATCAAATGGGCCTTGAGGAACAGGACAAGGAGTTTGAAAATGTTTTTGTCTCTAGAACTCAAGAGCAAGGAAATATTTGTAGGTAGTGGGACCCTGTAATGTGCCAGGTCATCAATCAAAGTTGGGTAGATGTTGTTGATCGGGCATTCGAAAAATATATGATCAAGATCCTCCTCCTCTTGGCAGTCGCACAGAGGAGAGTCGATAACGTGGATTTTGTATAGATGGGATCTGGTACAGCAATGAGCTAATCTCATTCTGCAGATTGTGGAGGTGTCAGCCTTACTCATAAAAAACTCTGAAAACCAGGGTTTCATAGACACATCGGGTTGGATTAAGGCATACTTTCTTCCCTTGAGTTGACTGGTCTCTGACCATTCTGCCTGCCAGGACTGGATGAGATTTCGGTCAAATGACAAGGTGTAGTCAGAGGCTGAAATAGTACCAGATGGATTGGGGAGGTCTGTTGCCAATTTGGCTAGTAGATCCACCGCCTCATTGCCCGGGATACCGCAGTGACTTGGGATCCAGCCCAGAACCACGTCTACACCCGAAATCTGAAGTTTATGTAGGAGGAGAAATTTATGTCAAGCGGTCAAATCTATCTTAAGGGTCGTTCACATTTCTTCACTTTCAGTGATCACTCCGGATGATCCTCCAAGATGAACAGTTGTGAACAGCCGTTTCATCAATATAGTGATCACTATCGATGACTGAGGAAAGAGATTACCACTCTTCATAATTTCGATGAAAGGACCTTTCACTGAAACGACCATAAACAAGTTTTATCTATGAATTTGTATTGAAAGTCAGAATCATGTACAAAATTATCATGCTGTCGAGAGTTAAGGGTCGTTCACATACGTTCACTTTCAGTGATCACTCCGGATGATCCTCCAAGATGAACAAGTGTGAACGGGCGTTTCATCGCTAGTGATCACTAGCGATGACGGAGGAAAGAGATTACCACTCGTCATAATTTTGATGAAAGGTCCTTTCACTGAAACGACCATAAACAAGTTTCATCTTATTATTTGTTTTATTCTCTATGAACTTGTATTGAATGTCAGAATCATGTACAAAATTATTATGCAGTCGAGAGCTATATTAATTTATGTTAAGTGTTATTTTTCATTTTTGAATTTTTTAATTATTTTTGTACGAAAATATGTTAAACTGCATACAACATGAGTGAGAGTGTTGACATGGCAGTGAAAGCATAGGATGAACAGATGTGAACAGACGTGTTCACTTTCGATGAACAGGTTTGACCCTGACACTCTGGATGATCATCCAAAGTGAAGCAATGTGAATGCTACAATGCTACTTTATATTCACTTGTTTAAGTTTTTGATAAATGTTATTTTTCATTTTTTTATTTATTTAATTATTTTTTTACGTAAATACGTCAAACTACATACAACATGACCGTGAGTGTTGACACGGCAGTGAAAGCATAGGATGAACAAAAATGTGAACAGACGTATTCACTTTCGATGAATAGGTTTGATCCTGACACTCTGGATGATCATCCAAAGTGAAGCAATGTGAATGCTACTTTACTTACTTTACTTATGCAGCTATTCCTGTCCACTGCTGAACATAAGCCTCCCCCATATGTCTCCAGGCAACTGTGTCCTGGGCTTTCTGCAACCAGTCACCAGCGATTCTTCTAATCAAATCTATCTACGGTCCTAAAAATAAAATAAGTAGCCCAATATGGACTGCTAATGTAATCTTCCAAAGAATGAAAATGCGGTAAAAGAAAGATGAAAACCACACTATATACCTACTATATGACCACAACTACACCACACAAACACACACTGCCTCGGCGAAAACGCTTTCTAGCTGTCATGCCGATTTATGGTTATTATAGCTATAAATAAAAATATAAATAATATACTTTATTCTTTATTCTTTCTTATCATCCGTAGGCCATTGATTTGGCACTTGGAATCGTCAGGCAATTATATAATTTTTGTTTTACAAATGACAAAATAATCAAATTACAACAATACAATAAACAAATAAATAAAGAAATTTCATTGAATCAAAGTTTTTCGAGTGTAAAAGGCCCAAAATAACTTCTCGTCAGTATATGTAAAAAATAAATTGTAATAATTATAAATAAATAAATGAATTGAATCAATGCCAATTAGGCTGAACAGTCCCATTTAGCATTTCGTCGATATTGTAAAAAGCTTTTCCAACAAGATACCTTTTCACTTCTCTCTGATATTCTACATAATTGAGTGCCTTAACATTACTGGGCAATTTATTATATAAACTTATGCTAAGACAAATAAAGCTTTTTGAAACTTTAGCCAATCTATGTTCTAGGGGTCTTACATCTCGTTTACAACGAGTATTGTAATTGTGATAGTCTAAGTTCAGGGGCATATTAGATATGTTCTTATAGGAATAAAGTAGGCACTCATATATGTATAAACTTGGTAATGTAAGTACTCCCAGTTCACTGAAGGCAATCTTACATGTATCTCTGGGTTTTATATTCATTAGTTCTCGTACTGCCCTTTTTTGTAATATAAATACTCTATTCCAGTCAGCTCCCTTTCCCCAGAACAATACTCCATAGGACATGATACTATGAAAATACGCAAAGTAAACAAATTTGGCTGCGTCAAATCCACAAACTTCTTTAGTTTTTCTAATGGCGTAGATTGCAGAGCACAATTTTTTAGAAATACATTCAATATGTGCTGACCATTGCAATTTTTCATCTATTGTCACACCTAGGAATTTTGCCTCCCTAGTTGTCTGCAACCCTTGCTCACACAGTGACGCTATCACTGGGTCAGCATTTGTATTCTTTCTCAGAGAGAAATGAACGGTATTTGTTTTCGTCACATTAAGAACGAGACCGTTGGCACTGAACCACTCACCCATGCGATCTAACACCATGTGAACATTTTCTACAACTTTTTCTTTAGATTTATCATCCCTAATTAAGAGAGATGTATCGTCAGCGAACATTATTACTGTTTGATCCCTTGGTATAGCTGTTGGTAGATCATTTATATAAATTAAAAACAAAATAGGACCAAGTATAGAACCTTGTGGAACGCCACGTTTTACCACTGATGTTTGCGATCGGACACTACCCATTTCGGTCACCTGTTGACGATTTTCTAAGTATGATCGGAAAAAAACAATTTCTTTGTTAGTAATACCATAGTATTCTAATTTTTGTATAAGAATGTCATAGTCCACACAGTCGAAGGCTTTTGAAAGATCACAAAACACACCATAAGTGTCTCGTTTTTGGTCCATGGCTTCCAAGATAGTTTTGACAAGGGAAGCTATACTGTCAGAGGTATTTTTTCCCTTCTGAAAGCCAAACTGTTGTGGATGTAATATACCGTTCTGGGTTATGTACTGGGTAAGCTGCTCAGCGACCACCGACTCAAAAATTTTGCTTAATACAGGCAGTATCGAATCAGAACTGAATCGCTACTCCCAGATTGAGACAAAAATAGTACATTCAATTTCTCAATATTCGACTCATCTTAATACAGTACGTATACTATAACGAGTTAAAGGAATTACATATAATACTTAAGTTTTGAACTACTATAGATGACTCGCACACATTGAATTGATCAGAAAAATGGACATTAATATTTTTGCCCAGACTGAGGATCGAACCCACGACCCCTCGCTTGCAAGGCAAGTGTGTTAACCACTAGTCCAACCTAATGAATTAGGTTACATACTAGTTAGGTATATTATATATACCGTGTGTACGTGGTGATACATCAATGTGAACTTCCTTAAGGATAGCATGATACAGAGTCTCGATGCTTACGAATCGACACAGGCTGGTTAAGAGTACTCTTTAAACCCTTTCAAAAAAAATTCTGATACATGTGACAAGCATGATATAGAGGAATTGGGAATGTTACCCGGGTTTAAAGAGTACTCTTAACCAGCCTGTGTCGATTCGTAAGCATCGAGACTCTGTATCATGCTATCCTTAAGGAAGTTCACATTGATGTATCACCAGTCACCACGTACACACGGTATATATAATATACCTAACTAGTATGTAACCTAATTCATTAGGTTGGACTAGTGGTTAACACACTTGCCTTGCAAGCGAGGGGTCGTGGGTTCGATCCTCAGTCTGGGCAAAAATATTAATGTCCATTTTTCTGAGCAATTCAATGTGTGCGAGTCATCTATAGTAGTTCAAAACTTAATTTGATTGACATCCACACTTCTGAGTAAGTGAAAATCCAGTTTTCAACACAACAGACTGTGTTACATACAATAATCATTATAATACTTATTATTATTATAATGTGAGATAAATAGAGTATCGATTTTCAGATATTTTATTGGAAGGGTTTTATTTATTATTATTTGTTCACGGCTCTAGTCTTTTACATGTAGAAGATTTACATATAATATTTATATAATGTAAACATTATTTATATAATGAATCGAGACAGCAAATTTTATTTTACAGTGTGGCTAAAAAGAGTAGAAAATAATTGAGGGCGCTGCTGTCGTTCATATGGCAATCTTCAACAGAAAGTCAGGGTCACTCTACGGTTTTACAGTAAACATAGGTAAGCGCCATTTTTTTGTTGTTGATTAAAAATAAATCGAATATCGCATTTTTATAGAGTTTCTGTGTAACAAAAATAAATTGAGACATTACCAGAGGGATTAGATTAATTCAATAACCCGGCAATATATAAAAATCTTTGGGACAAGTTTCTCATGCTTATGAGGGTAGGCAAAAAAACACATTTTTTTTAAATTTTAAATATAGCCTCCTTTTAGCTCGATACATTTAGTCCAGCGGTATTCTAACTTTTTTTAAGGCATCCTAAAGAGATGATTTGTCGAATTCTGTAAAATAGGTCACTGTTTCGGCGATGATTTTCTCGTTTGACGAGAATCACTTCCCTCGAAGCCATTTTTCCATGTTGGGAAACAATTAAAAATAAAAGTGTTATGATTATAATAATAATTAAAATCTTTATTGCATGACAAAAGAACAATTACAAATTTTAAAAACAAAAAAAAATTTTCATGCTATGGGCGAGTTTATCGCATGAAAGCGATATCTAGAGCTGTGTAAAGCTTATTAGCTTTAAGAATTTAAAACTGAATTGGGTAGATTCGGCACGTAAAACGATATGAAGAGAAAATATACGCAAAAACTACTCAAAGAATCTATAAAGGACATTGGGTATACCAGACCCTAATAAAACTCAATTGGTGCTTACATTATTATAGCCGAACTCCATAGATTTTCGTAAATGTCATCTAAATAAACATAACCTATAGACCATTAAAGGTCACGTGGTCTTGTCTATGGATTTGCTTTTGCTTGGGGGGCAAACAGTCAGATTGCGCAACTCATCCTTGTAGGATGTTATGCCATAAGAGAAAAAAAAGAAAGTCAGACGACAAAATAATAACAAAATCGACACTGACAGTTTTTTTGATTATTAGGTATTCTTTAGGCGTTCCACCTAATATTACACCGTAATCATCTGTTGTGTTGGGATGCCTGATGCCCCTCAATGATTTTTCTGTGACGTCATCCTTTAATGGTCTATACTTTATTGAGAGGTTATTAATATCGCGGATTTATCCGTAAAAATAACATCGTAAACATATTCAAATGAATATACTTAATTTAATATGAATTTGTTGTAATACTAATAGGTTAGAATCGATGTTCGTTTGTAAATTAGTTCGCTAAAATCAGACAATGATATGTTGGACATGCAATCCGCCAAACACTGCACGTAAACATTGTATATAATCTCTCTTGCTCCACTGCGAATAGTTTTATTACTCATTTTATTTATTGCCACTGATTTTAAAACAAAAATTCACTGCCTTTTTACCAATTACGGCCGATTTAATTAAAATAATGATGTTAAGTTTGTAAACTATGATAACAAGACGTACAACCTTGGATATGTCAGTTAGTATTGTTCAGAATCTGAGTATTCGTTTTTATGTATTCGTTCTTCAACTTAACTCGAAGAACTAAATCCTCAATGCCAAATCTGTTCGGTCTTTTTCGTTCTTTTGGGAAAAATTACATTAAAGTACTATATTTTCAAAGAAACTAAGGTTTAACATCGCGTGGCAAATAAAGTCACGAACGAGATTTAAATCTTCGTGTGTGTTTTTTTTTTGGAAAAAAAACCTTAAGATACTCTATTTTCAAAGATACTAAGGTTTCATATTGCGTGTCAAACGTTGAGAACGAGATTCTTGGATTTAAATCTACGTGTTATTATTTTGGAAAAAACGCCATTGGAGTATTCTATTTTCAAAGGAATTAAGGTTTTATATCGCGTGTCAAATGTAACAAACATGATTCAAAGATTTAAATCTTTGTGAAGTTGTTTTGGTAAAAATACCATTAGAATACTCTATTTACAAAGAGACTAAGGTTTAAAATCGCGTGACATATATCACAAACGAGATTTAAGGATTTAAATCTTCGTGTCGTCTTTTGGGAAAAAGGCCTTTAAAATACTTTATTTTCAAAGAGACTAAGGTGAAAATCGCGTGACAAATTCCACGAACGAGAAAGAATACTAAGAACGAATTGTTTTGAAGAACGATGTCTCAAGTACCGATTACTGAAAAAGAACTGGATTTACCAATACTAATGTCAGTGAGAATGACCATAAATATTAGTGTTGTCAGAGTGATAAAATGTTAGTTCACCAATAATTAATTTCTACTCTTTTTAGCCAGACTGTAAAAGCCAACATAAAAGTTAAAAAATAACAATGAAATTATCTCAAGGGGCGTTCACATTTGTTCACTTTCAGTGATCACTCCGAATGATCCTCCAAGATGAATAGGTGTGAATGGGCGTTTCATCAATAGTGATCACTAGCGATGACGGATGAAAGCGATTACTACCCGACATAATTTCGATGAAAGGTCCTTTCACTGAAACGACCATAAACAAGTTTTATCTATGAATTTGTATTGAAAGTCAGAATCGTGTACAAAATTATCATGCTGTCGAGAGTTATATTCACTTGTTTAAGTTTTTGATAAATGTTATTTTTCATTTTTTTATTTATTTAATTATTTTTTTACGTAAATTCGTCAAACTACATACAACATGATCGTGAGTGTTGACATGGCAGTGAAAGCATGGGATGAACAAGTGTGAACAGAAGTGTTCACTTTCGATGAACAGGTTTGACCCTGACACTCTGGATGATCATACAAAGTGAAGCAATGTGAATGCTACTTAAGAAAATATTGCAAGAAAAATTAAAATAAATTATGGTTGTGTTTCTTTCATACTAATTTACATACATACATACATCATACATACATACCATCACGCCGCTTCCCTCGCGGGGTAGGCAGAAAGGATCGAGCGCCACTTCCTTCTATCCTTGCATACATCTTTCGCTTCCGTCACTGTCATACAATTCCTCGTGCATGCTCTCCTGTTCAACGTGCTCAACACGTGACCGTCCTGTAGGATTTGATTTAAATGATCTTGCCATTTAATCCTCGGACGTCCACGTCTCCGAGCACCATTCCTCTCAGCCAAATATATCTTCTTAGTCATTCTGTCCTCATTCATTCTTTCCACGTGCCCAAACCATCTTAACTTATTTACATTCATCCTTGTTATTACACCAACTTTCATTCCACATTCCTTTCGTATATCACTGTTACGCACACGATCTCTCAGACTTTTACCACACATCCTTCTCAACGATTTCATTTCCACTGCATTTATGCCACTTTCATCCTTCTTTAACCATGTCCACGTCTCACTTGCATACTAATTTACAATTTTATGTAATAGAAAAATCTGCAAGTGGCCCATAGACCATTAAAGGTCACGTGGTCTTGTCTATGGATTTGCTTTTGCTTGTGGGGCAAACAGTCAGATTGCGCAAATCATCCTTGTAGGATGTTATGCCATAAGAGAAATAAAAGAAAGTCAGACGACAAAATAATAACAAAATCGACACTGGCAGTTTTATTGATTATTAGGTATTCTTTAGGCGTTCCACCTAATATTACACCGTAATCGTCTGTTGTGTTGGGATGCCTGATGCCCCTCAATGATTTTTCTGTGACGTCATCCTTTAATGGTCTATAAATTGAACATGTGAACTGCGTTTTATCAATCTGGTTCGTAGTAGTGATGTCAATACCGGATATAATTTCATACCGAGTACCGTGGGGTAATCCGAGCAAAATACCCGTTATTAGATAACGGGTATTTTACCGATGGAAGGAATAATCCTAAGAGTAATTTTAGTAAATACCTCTCCTCTCAAATTTCTACCCCCCCCCGTCGCCAAATTTTCGATATGGTCTAGAATTTTGAAATGTTTAATGATCTCTTCGGTTTTGTTAAAGAATATTTTCTAAGAATAAATTTTTTGATCGATTTTCATTTATTTTTTAGATTATTCATGATCTCCTTGGTTTAAATATATAAATTTTAGAAATAGGTCAAAAGTGCGTAGATTATTAAGTACAAAAATACATAATCTTGGCAACACTTATTTTTTTTTATTATTTATTTATTTATATACATACAGTTTACACAACACAAGAAGTCAATTAATACATACATTATGACTAAAAATATATACCTATAAACAAGTATTATACCTCATGAGGACAAGCCTGTGTAGAGGTATTACTCAAAAATAAGATATTAAACTTACCATAACACAGACTCCAGAAAAAGAGACAGTTTTAAATGTTGACTGTATTCATATAATAAATATAAATAATTCAACCCCCAAATTAATGAATATTAGGTACTTTTATAATTTTTTGATCGATGTACTATTCGTTTCTTTATTTGAATAGTATCAAAAGTATTTGAAAAATATTCGATTCCATAGATTAGGTGTTTCAATTTTAAGCATAAACACTAAACTAGTCTAGATGAGAGTAAATAAATTTTGACTAATCTTAACACCTATTCCTTTGTACTCATCAAAAATAACGAGTGTCTCGGCAAAGTAAGTAGCGTCACTATCTGGTCCACTATTGCCGCGATTCTTCCCCGACACATTCGAAGAAAATAAATATTATTATATTATTGGTTTTATTTTATTTTTGCCGGCAAAAATAAAATAAAACCAGCAAAAATAAAATCTAACTCGAATACGATTTTCTTAAAGTTTATATTCGAATTAGATTTCATTTTTGCCGGTTTTATTTTATTTTTGCCGGCAAAAATAAAATAAAACCGGCTAAAATAAAACCTACCTCGAATATAAGCTTTAGGAAATTTGTATTCGAATTAGATTTTATTTTTGCCGATTTCATTTTATTTTTGTAAATATAAAAATATTTCGCCAAAAAATCCAAATAATATTATTGTAGCAACAATTTTCCTCCATACAAAACTATATTTGACAGATATCTGACATTGGGGCCTACCAACTCAATGAGTTCCCGTTGATAAACTATGTTTATGATCTACATCTACGATTATCAAATGTCAGGCAGTCAAGTACTCATTTGTCATATTTTCGTTACGAATGGTGCTTGCTGGTTTACTTTTTATAATTAAAGTTTATTTTTGGTGTTAACTATTTATAATTCTGATAAAGTATGTCTTCTTTGGTTGCATATGGTGATAGTGGCAGTGATATAAGTGACAGTGATGAAGAACAACTTCCCCAGAGCGATACACCTGCTGCTAATCATAATCAAAAACTTTATAACTTTAATTGTAAGGAGATTGTGTTTTTATAAGTTGTTTTATAGTTTCCAACTGTCCCTAGGCCCCTGTTATGCAGGCACTTGGACTCGTCATACATACATTCCAAAATTTATTACAATTTCAAATACAATCAATCAAAGTAAAACAAAACATCAAATTACATTATTTTTGCAGTCACGGATGTAAATAGTCCGGATCCACAACGACAAATATTAAAATACATAATTCAAATTATATAAATGAAAAATGATGAAATTCTATTCATTTATCATTTTGTCAATGGTGTAAAACGATTTATCAACCAGATACGATTTCACCCTTCTCCAGAAGATCAATACATCATCGCAATTGATTGTATCTGTAAGCTTGTTTTATAGTCTTACACATAGACACAAAAAGTTACGATCCAACTTTGAGAGGCTGTATTCTATTGGTCTGATTTTATGTTTTAATCGCGTATTATAATTATGAAAATTTCCATTAAGTGGTGTGTTATCTAAATGTTTCTTCGCATAACATACATTCATAAATGTAAAGTGATGACACGGTTAGGATTTTTGTGTGATAAACTAAATTGAATGTTTGTCTTAAAGTAAAGTATCTATATTGTGAACCGCTAGTAGCCTTATGATAATAATTCTGAATCATTGTTTTAGCTGCCAAACTTTTTGGGGCACTGCCCGTACCTAAATCAGGTATGATTAAAAATGCATGTGAAGAAGAGGATGATGAATTCTTACATAAAAAGGAGATACCTACTGAAGTTCCAAAAAAACCAGCACCTCTTAAAAAAGTTCCAGAAAAGAAAGCAGCACAAATATTTTTACCTTCTCTTTCAAGTGTAAGATACTAAAAACATTCAAAACTAAAAGGGAACATAATAATTATAGGGCTGTCTCATTTTAATCATTCATATACTGCCTTATTAATGAAAATGGATCAAATTAGGCAGGCAACCAATCAGATCAAAATATGAATGTTTTTGTTGTTGTTCTAATAAGTGGTTGATTGTTTGCCTTATTTGACCTATAAATATTAGTAAGATGTGCTATGTGATTTAATGCAGAATGCACTAGAACTTACGAGGTGATTGTGTTTATCTGTGGGACCGAAAGTAAATTCAGAAAAACCACACTAGTGCCATTCACAAACGAAAAGAAACTCCAAAACGCCAAGGACATCTGTCTAGATGGAGTGGAAGTGTCTTGACATTAAATGAGTAGATCTGGGAGGGACGTTCCTTTTGAGAAGGAAAGTGTTTCTTCACTGCACTGATATATATTTTATTGATTATAGCCCTGTTATAATAATCCATGTTTTGATTTCAGTTCAATGATGATGATGTCAGCAATATTCAGCCGATTCCCAAATTCAAACCTGCATCGGTAAGTGAGCTAGAGATTATGCATTGTGCTTTACTTGTATATAATTAAACATTATGATAATGAGTACCATATTTGTCCAAGTTGTTTTATCTTATAATTATTTACTTTTTATTTCAGAAAGGAACTGGCTTACTTAATTTATTACCACAACCAAAGTCAATACAAAATATAGAACAGGCCAAGAAAAGAGCTTTTACAAATTTAGTGCCAGACTCTGTTAAAAATAAGAAAGTTGTTAGTAATGTTAGCAAATCTGGAAGCAGCAAACCACCTCCAACTAAAACAGAACCATCTAAGTCTAGCCTTTCATTAATTAAATATGATTCATCAGATGATAGTGATGATGAATCTAATGAGAAACAAGTAGATTTCTTTTCATTAAATAAAACACAAGAAGAATATTTGCCACAGGAAAATGAAAGCATTACTGTAGATAATACAGTTTTATCAACTCAAAATAATCATATTATTCCTGAGCAAGATAATCATGTCCCTGTTCATAATATTATGGAAGAAAACCAGTACATTGAGCAACCACAGCCCATTTATTATAATGAACATGAACCAGTGGCATCATCCAATATGGATATTGATAATGAAGCTGTGAGTATTCTATTACAATATATTTGAATAGCAGTTGTTGATAAACAATACCTTGAAAATAAGTATCTTAAGATAATGTATGCCATCGTTAAAAAGTCATTGAGTAGACTTTTTCTTCATTAAGTAGATTTTTTTTTCACTATTTATACATAAAATATAAATCTCCATTATTGCAGAAGTGTGTAGGTTAGTGTAATTTGAAGTAAATCAATTTGTTTTATTTCACTATTCTTCATTAAGTTGATTATGCAGATAAATGATTTTTCCATAAGGATACAGCGTGATCCTTATTGAGTTAAGTTGTGAGAATTATTTCCTTATAATAACTTTGAAATATATATTTTTTAAAGGTTTAAGATTTTACATATAATATTTTATTCTTGTTTTAAATGAGAATAATATATATATATTAATAATATATATATGAGTTACTGTATGATCTAATTTTCATCCGAAATGCATGCGCAACATGCATTTCATGAATGAAAGATGATATGATTTTACACATGAGATAATATGAGGTGAAGGTTTTACTCCATTTCACTGCGTACAATCTGGCAGAGACCTGGCTCATGCCTTTGCATATGTAACGGGACTTGGCCCCTGCCCAACTGTACGCAGTGAAAGGGAGTAATATTTTCACCTCATATTGTCTCCTGCGTAAAATTATATGACCTTTGATTCATGGAATGTATGTCGCACGTGCATTTCGGATGAAAATCAGGTCATACAGTCATTCATATAATATATATATATAATTTTACTTGTGTTTAGCTTCAAAAGCTAGCGGGTAGTCGTGCAAAGCGTAGAGGTGAAACCATGCAGATTATAGATATAGATCAAAAAGAAATATTACCCGATCCCAGAGAATGGTTAACAAAAGCATTAACTGATGATACATCAAAGAGAACTTCATCAAGTAAGCGACGTGGAGATGAACCAACTACACAACAAAGAAGGAAACATCAAATCACTTACTTGGCCCATCAGGTACAGCAGTTAGCAATATTTATTTTAAAATATCAATGTTTGTATGATTTTTATATACATTAACAAAGCTCCTTTTTTCAGGCTAAAGCAAATGAACAAGAATTACAAAATCAATGGGCAAACAATAGATTATCTAAGAAGCAAACTCAATCAAAATACGGATTCTAAACCAAATTCCATGACACTTGAGGATTCTAACCCAATTTTTAATTGCTACAATGGTATTTGCAAAGTCAATCAAACTATCATATTGATGAGACAAAAGAAAATATGTATATGACATGCATCTACAAAATGCTGTGCAGCTGTCATTCCGATAGATAAGTGTTTACTATAAATGTATTGCAAAGATTGTGTCTTGTGTTTCCAACATTAAACAATATTTTTTAAAGACTAGTTTTTGATTCTCCTATTTTTAGTTATATGACAATATTAGGTACCTAGTTGTTTTAAGTTTTTTAACACATCAACTTCAATCGTTTGATAGAACTTAAAATTATTGACATGATTAAGCAATGATCTTTTTACTGTCTCTCGATAACGGATTAATTATATTCCAAACTGTAAACAGAGTAATAGTATACTATTTAGGAGGTAATCAAGAAGTTGATTGTTAACTTGCAATAATTTTTCACAATATAGTATTATTGAAGAGTATTTAATTGTTCAATGAACAAATTCCAATGATATCTTTGACTCGTATGCGATCTTTGATTTTGTCATCAACGCTTCACCGAAAATATTATCTATATTCCATTCTTCTATTTTATCTCTGAGCCTCTACATAAAATGGTTAACAGATAAAACTAACTTCCCCCCTGATTTTAAAATTGTATATATTTGAATGCACATCTTATATATTTATCACACAAAGTTAGTCTATTGGCTACTCAACTTGTTGGAGGTGCTCACATGCTGTGTTGGTACAGATAGAGATAAATGATTTTGACTTCTATTACTGTTAATTAAAAATCCTTCCTAGGTCTCTCATGAGAAAACGACGCAGGTAAACAAATAAGCCTCTCTCTCATTGAAAACATTGATGAGAAAACGACACAGATAAATAAGCCTATCTCTACACCAGTTGTGGAAGTAGGGAGTTCAGGATGCGATTTTAGTGGCATTGAAGAAATTTGTAGAAGATGGTCTCCTTCAAGAAACTAATATTGAATTAAAAGGCTGGGTTGAGAGGCCTGGTTGCCGATGTGTCTGACCTACTTGAGAGGAGTTATCTTCACTTAGTATATTTATTATTCTATGATCTTCGCAAGATATATTTATTATATATTTATTTTATTTTGTGTTTTTCTGTGTCTAGTCTTTCTGTAATTTTTGAACTGATGTTTGTTGATCTATATTGTTAAAGGCTTTGCCGTTTATGAGATGAAATAAATAAATAAATAAAGATGGCGACTGCTTCGAGGGCCAAGACGGTGGAGGCGGCTCTCTTAAGAGGACCTTAAGACCCTCAAAGGAGACATTCATGCTGTACCTTTCTGTCTTTGTGCTGTCTTGTCTCCCTTGATAGAGAATATCAGGTCTGGATGGGATGCCCTTTAGGGAGGGAAGCGACTCTAGTAACGGCGACCCTCAGGTTCACCAGCCTGAATACCTAGATATTTCTGAACACCTCAATTTAGCTTTTATTTATTTATTAACACAATACACGGCCTTTACAGTACAATAACATTAAAAAAACATACTTGAACCAAAACACAATCAGCATATAACAGACAATGAAAACAAAAACATGACAACAGGAGTTAGAGGGGATTCTCAATGGAACGTATGTACCTAAGCTTTTGCTCCGAAATATGTTAAATGGCAAATATTATATATACTTTTTCTTATTACTGATAACTGGAAGTCCCAGATTTCTGCGCTATCCGAGTGATTGGTGGATCTGCTTCAATATTAAAAGAAAAATACGGTATCTCAAAGTTAGGTAACTAAAAAATATGCACATTTTTCAATATCTTTATTGAAACAAAAAGACTTAAAAACCATATTCTAACGAAGACTATTCAGTAACCTACAGAAGAATAAATTCCTTTACAATCTTCTTGCTTTTCTAGGTCTAGGCGGATTCCATGACACTCTTGTGTTATCTGTTACTGAAATAATATTTAAACCTCCCATTTGAAGACCTTTGATTGCAGCCTAAAAAAAGTATTTAAAGTTATTAGTGATGAATGGCAGCCTAAAAAAAGTATTTAAAGTTATTAGTGATGATCGGGTGAATGCATTGATGTACGCAGATGATTTGGTTGATAATGGCTGAGAGTGAAAGGGACTTACAAGAGATTGTTACGTGTGTGTATGATAGTTGCAATTTGAATGGTTTGAAAATGAATGTTATGAAGACGAAAGTTCTTGTGTTTGAAAGAGAGAATGAAAAAACGGTTTGCGAGATCAAAGTTTGTGACGAATGTTTGGAGCAAGTAAGTGAGTATGTATATTTGGGAAGTATGTTTACGAGGGATGGAAGATGCGATAGGGACATTGAAAGAAGGAAAGTGGCCGGTGCTAGAGTAAACGGTGCACTTCGACCCATTGTCAGCAATGGCAATGTGTCGAACATGGCTAAAATGCTGGGGCACAATATCATTCTGGTACCGTCACTTACGTATGTAAGCGAGACATGGACGTGGTTGAAGAAGGACGAAAGTGGAATAAATGCAGTAGAGATGCGATCGTTGAGAAGAATGGTTGGTAAAACGCTGCGTGATAGAGTGAAGAATGAGGATATTAGAAGAATGAGCGGATGCAAGAAGAGTGTTGTGGACAGAATGCGCGTGAATAAACTACGGTGGTTTGGGCATGTTGAACGAATGAACGAGGTAAGAATGACAAAGAGAATATACTTATCTGAAAGAAAGGGTGTGAGGAAACGCGGGCGTCCGAGAACCACGTGGATCAAATTCTCAAAGACGGCCGCGTGTTGAGTAAGAGGAACCGACGTGCGTGTATGAGAAACTGTATGAATGTGGAGGAAGCGAAGGAAGTGTGTAAAGATAGATCTGTTTGGCGTTCCATTCTCTCTGCCTACCCCACTTGGGACACGGCGTGAGGGTATAGTATAGTATTAGTGATATAAGTATCTATTGGTCAAATATTAAATTTTACTTCTAATATACCCTCACACCATATTCCAAGTAGGATAGGCAGAGAGGGCGGAAGGCTATTTAGATTATTCCTACAAACTTCTCTTGCTTCCTCAAAATTCATACAACTTGCTATCTGCGCACACCTTTTTCTCTTACTCAACACAGCCATCCCTGAGAACTCGATACATGTGATTCTCGGATGTCTACGCTTTTTCACTCCCCTTTCAGATAAATACACACTTTTCTCCATCCATTTTCTGCATGTATGTCCAAACCATCGCAGTTTATTTATATAATTTTATTCACAATATTCATCCCGCATCCACTCATTCTAACACTATCACGCAATGTTTCACCAACCATTCTTCTGAGCAATCATGTCTCCATAGTATTTATTGCACTTTCTTCCTTCTTCAACTAAACCCGTCCAAGTTTCACTTCCATAAATAAGTGTCAGTACCAAAATGGTATTGTGCACAAGCAATTTTACCATTGTTGACAATGGGTTAAAGTGCACCATTCATTCTAGTGCCGGGTACTTTTCTTATATTGCATCTGCCATTCCTCGCTTCTTCCCAAGTATCCATTAAATGTAAAATGCTATTTTGTTCATATATTAATTACTAAAATTACTTTTGCATTTTATACGTCAATAAAAAAATTATGATATCTAACCATTCTTCCCGGACCAAGTCCTCTAACTCGAACTCTGACATCTTTGAATCCACGATCAATAGCATTCTGTGAATAAAGATAAGGAAAGCCATTTTATAACTTTATCTGCAAGTATAGATTCACAAATAGAATGAGTGATTAATTTGAAATAAGGTGATTTTACAGCTTACAGTGCTAATGGTAATTGCAGTAGCTTGAGCAGCCACATTTGTTCCCTTCCTGGCATTCTTAAAACCTTCTAGACCACAACTTCTGATCATCTCTGTTTTTCCATCTTGTGATGTAACAGTAATGATGGTGTTATTCTTGGTTACTCTAATGTTCACAATAGGAATTTCTTCAAAAGGAACTCCATCAAAAGTTCTTAAATGAGATGTTCTAGTGGGAAAAATAGAATTATTTTCGTTCCTGCAAAAATAATGTTTATCATAATTAACCTGTTTTTAACAAAAAAATGCAATTTTCCAGTAACAAAATCATTTAAAATCTAATGGAGCCACGATTTAACACGTAAAATACTACCTATATAATTATTTTATTCTTCACTGTACATTGGTGTCAATATTACAAAATAAAACAGTGGCAAAAATGTCTACTTTAGAAGCCTATGAGACATTTAAGGAAAGGTCCCAAGCATTCAAGTTATCCTATAATTTTACTGATACATATTTCCAAGGCAAAAACGACATAAAAAACTAATGGGTTGTGGCATTTTCTGGAGCAATTGTTACTAGTTATTTGGTGTAATGGAAACAAAGACAAATTTTAACAAGTATTTCCTTAGTAATAGAAAACTACTAGGTATTTCGAACTAACCCATCAATTAGATAATCTATATCTACAGCTGTTTCTCCATCAGTTCCTTCATCCAATTTGGGTAATGTTCTGTAGGTCCAAATGCGATCTTGATTTTTTAAGTAAAAAGAAGTTGTGTGTATCTCTTTAGAAACATTAGTTTTAGCTGCATTAAAAAGTAAAGAACTAATCATTTTCAACATCTTGATAGCTAGAATATGTAAGGAGAACAAAATTGATGAAAGTTCAAAATATGTAATATAATAATCTGTGGTTCAATCTAAAATTTAGTGCACAATACCAAATTTCTAAAATTAATCCCCATACAGGATAGTATCACAGGAATATGTGGAACTATCCACAGACTATATTATTATTATTGAACTATCTTATTATGATAGCCACATGATAGCATACTATTATTATACTCTAGGCTTGTGTAGTACATGTACTAGGTACTATTAGGAACTAACTTCTACTAACTACCCTCCTTTACACGAGACTTGTTTCTATAAGGAGGATGTTTAGATTTAAGTTTTATCAAATAGTCTATGTATTGTAATGTCTGTATAATTATTGTTAAATAAAAAAATAAAAAATTCCCAGTACTGTACTAGAATGAACTATTCCGTATATTATTCCCTCTAGTATTGTTCAGAATCTGAGTATTCGTTCTTCAACTTAACTCGAAGTAGTATTGTTCAGAATCTGAGTATTCGTTTTTATGTATTCGTTCTTCAACTTAACTCGAAGAACTAAATCCTCAATGCCAAATCTGTTCGGTCTTTTTCGTTCTTTTGGGAAAAATTACATTAAAGTACTATATTTTCAAAGAAACTAAGGTTTAACATCGCGTGGCAAATAAAGTCACGAACGAGATTTAAATCTTCGTGTGTGTTTTTTTTTTGGAAAAAAAACCTTAAGATACTCTATTTTCAAAGATAGTAAGGTTTCATATTGCGTGTCAAACGTTGAGAACGAGATTCTTGGATTTAAATCTACGTGTTATTATTTTGGAAAAAACGCCATTGGAGTATTCTATTTTCAAAGGAATTAAGGTTTTATATCGCGTGTCAAATGTAACAAACATGATTCAAAGATTTAAATCTTTGTGAAGTTGTTTTGGTAAAAATACCATTAGAATACTCTATTTACAAAGAGACTAAGGTTTAAAATCGCGTGACATATATCACAAACGAGATTTAAGGATTTAAATCTTCGTGTCGTCTTTTGGGAAAAAGGCCTTTAAAATACTTTATTTTCAAAGAGACTAAGGTGAAAATCGCGTGACAAATTCCACGAACGAGAAAGAATACTAAGAACGAATTGTTTTGAAGAACGATGTCTCAAGTACCGATTACTGAAAAAGAACTGGATTTACCATTACTAATTCCCTCTTACGTTCCATTATTTTCAAAGCCGCACGTATTTCCACGGCCACAGATAATAGAAAAAAATTACCTTTTTTTCTTTTTCTTTTTTTTTTTCTATGGTGTTGCAATAGACCATTAAAGGTCACGTGGTCTTGTCTATGGATTTGCTTTTGCTTGGGGGGCAAGCAATCAGATTGCGCAAATCATCCTTGTAGGATGTTATGCCATAAGAGAAAAAAAAAGAAAGTCAGACGACAAAATAATAACAAAATCGACACTGACAGTTTTTTTGATTATTAGGTATCTATTCTTTAGGCGTCCCACCTAATATTACACCGTAAACACTGTGAATGTGTTGTGTTGGGATGCCTGATGCCGTCATCCATCCATCATGGACGTCATCCTTTAATGGTCTATAGACCATTAAAGGATGACGTCACAGAAAAATCATTGAGGGGCATCAGGCATCCCAACACAACACATTCACAGTGTTTACGGTGTAATATTAGGTGGGACGCCTAAAGAATAGATACCTAATAATCAAAAAAAAATGTCAGTGTCGATTTTGTTATAATTTTGTCGTCTGACTTTCTTTTTTTTCTCTTATGGCATAACATCCTACAAGTATGATTTGCGCAATTTGATTGTTTGCCCCCCACGCAAAAGCAAATCCATAGACAAGACCACGTGACCTTTAATGGTCTATATAAAAAGATAATAGAAATGAAATTGTAACACTGGTTTTTCTAATAATGCACTTTAAAAATTAGAATTCACTAAAAATAACAGGGAAAATAAATAATACACCAATAATAATATTTTATAACTAGAAATTATGATTTATATTACATTTTCTGACTTTTAAATTGATTTTAACGCCACCTGGTGGAGAACCCAGACTTTGGAATCGCACTTGTCACTTGCAAAAATCGCGTATTTTCACGGCCACAGAAAAAAGAATTTCTCGTGCGCTAGTGACAACTGTCACGAAAGTGAGGTTAGTTGGTGAGTTGATAATATGTGGCATATTACGTAGTATTATATTCTCTTTGATATGTGGAATATTACTGCCAGATGAGATGATTGTAAGATCACTTCTCTATGAATTCATCAATCTCGTTCAAAATTAACTTAGCTTCATTCATAAAGCTCAGTTTGGGAGCCTGAGGGGGAGGGGGGTTCTTCAAAACGTTTCCACATTTTTGTAAATAATGGGAAAGTTTCAAAGATGCTGTAGATTTGGTTACAATGCAAAACTCGTCAGAGGAACTGATTCTTTCCACAGGTATGTCAAACAAATAATAAATATAATATTATCTATTCAAGTACATGAATAACAATGCAAGCCGCATTATTTTCTTTGTATCTGAGATTGTTTGTAATTTAATAATGTACTTTTATCACAATACATATTTATTTTGATTTCTAGATTCCTTAAGGATGATCACGTTAGCCGCTTGTGGATTCCAAATATAAGGAGAGTGAGTTCTAAACCAACTATACAGTCTTAAGTATGCTCCTAACATTTTGATAAATATTGCTTTATAACAAACAGAACAGGACCAAGGCAATTAAAACCTGGTGCGTTACCGTTAAAATTGGACTTTCCAAAACACATTCAAAAACTAAAGAAAGAGATGTCAAGTGTGGTAAGTATTTTTCAGTTCGCATAATATGTTACTTTTACTCCCATATTAAACTCATCAACTGTCATGTTTATATATATATAATGACTGTCAAACAAATGCCCGTAAAGGACAAGTGATCAATTTTTTTTTTAATAATTGTTGGTTTGCTTTATATCTAAACGTTATTTTATGTTTTTGTTGGTTTCAGGTGTTGTCAATAAGCAATGTAACATATTAAATACTGATGCCAGTAATGGATTATCTACTATGTCTGCTTCCAGCTCAAATTCTCCTTGTAATCACACTACAGATAATGGAGAATCTAGCTCAAATTCACTTTGTAATTAAACTACAAATAAGGGAGAATCTAATATGTCAATTACTTTCAACTCAATTTTTTTTTATAATCAAACTGTAGATAATGAAGTATCAAAGTTCTCTACTTCCCGTTCAAATCTCCTTGTAATCGAACTTTTGATAGTGCAACAAAAACTTTTGAATTTTAGTTAAAATAATACTTTGTATAACACTTTAGTATAAAGTTTTGCCTATAAATAGGGTTTAAGTAATACTTGTCTTCCTTTTCATTATTTTTCTAATATCATGGTGAGAGCAATAAGTTTCAATATTAAATTGAAGAGTAAATATATATTTGAAAACTTTGTATTTGTTTTTTCATTCGTAAATTGATTTATTTTCGCTTATTCCTGAATCTGAAAAATCAGTGGACTACAATAAATGACTTACATCACTAAATTTTTAAAATAAGTATGAAGGGAACGTGTATTTTTTATAGCTTTTATTTGTTTGTAAAATTGGAAGAGTGGCGTTGAATTAAATGAAATTTTTGCCTTGTTGAGTTATGGAGCTGGACAGTCAATATAACTACACACAGAAGTAACTAGCCTCCTCTCCTCTGGAAGGTTCTTCACCAAATGTGTGACGACTTCGTCGTCACGCCTGACTTCGTGAGGTTGCTGTCCTAGGAATGATTTATTTTGTAACTATGAGTCTTCCAGGCTGGTGGTGGAAAAACATCACCCTTTTAGGTCAACAATGTCTCTGATATTTAAACTTATTAACCTATGAAATCTGTAAAAAAGGCATCGTTATAAATGTATTTTCTCTCCAGCACTGATTCGAAGATCAAGGCGGAAAGTATTTTCCAGTATACTTGTTGTGCTTCGCTGCAGCCGTATTCCATCCACTTTAGTATATTTATTATTCCATGAGTCCACCCACAGATGTATCGAAAAAAGGTTGTAGATTTTCGGCTTAAAATTGTTCATCAAAATTATTTAACGTAGCAAAACATTAGTCATGTGTAACACAGATCCGACCCGAGTCAAATGTTCGGGTCCTTCCAAATTGACCCGCGGGTCTACAGATCACCTACGGATCTTACGGGTCCTAATGATCTGTTTGAGCGGAGACCCGTTGGATCTGTGAGGACCCGATGACCCGAAAGATCTGTTTGAGACGATGACATGTAGGATCCGTTTAAGCGGATGACACGTAAGTTCTGTATGTTTTGTTCACAAATTGAATAGAATGACCGTTTGTACTTACCCATACATACATACCATCACGCCGCTTCCCATACATACAAATCCGTATTCTAATAATATATTGTGTTTTATTGCTGGAAAGTATTGCAAAGTTTTGCCAGTCTCTAAAAACATTTTTCACAAAATAATACTACAATACACAAACACAAAATATTTCACAAAAAAATATCATGGCGAAACATTTTACGAAACCAATACTTTTTCATATAAAATGTTTACCTTTAATCAATAGCTTATCCACTATTTATTTCAACTAAACCTTTGCACAGTTCACAATAAAAAGTATTTTCCTAATTGAAATTAATTGGTAGTATGTTGTTTTTTTTCCTTTATTTATATTGTTTTTCTTTGTTTATGCATTATTTCTCTTGTCTGTTTTTTTTTAATTTGTATTATTTGTAAAGGCTGATACAGCTGTTTGTTATGTAAATAAATAAATATTTTATGGCCAATAAATGTCATTATTATTATTCTTATAATTATTGAGTACTCCGTTCAGATATTAAGTGTAAAAATCTCCATACCGTATGAAAGACATAGTGGATCATAGACAATAAGCTATCAACACCGGAAACAGCTCCGACCCGTAGACACAGGTATATGCTGCAACCGGAAAGACCCGTGACCCGTGTATGTACCTACAGCGGAAACGGGTCCGAGCTAAAGACAAAGATCTGGATTGTAACCGGAAAGACCCGTGACCCGAATCATATGTTCGGCTCACTGCTATCAGTGGACCCGAACGGGTCGGGTCGCCTCAAAGTGATCTGTTACCCATGACTACAAAACATACACGTCACAATAAATGTCATCGGTTTGTCAAAAATACTTTTTCTTTTTTTTATATAGCCATACTTAACTATAACGTTTTTGGCCAATGACTTAAATATTCCATAGACAAAATAAATTGTTTCGTTTCTATGGCAGTGGAAATACGGGCTGCGTTATTTTCAAAGAGCCGTTATTCCCAACTTTAATGCCAGTGACGTTCGGCATCTCCGCTCGGCGCCACTCGGTTTATGTCGGAACTTTATACGAGTGCGAGTGAGATAGTTGATGTGATGATTCTATAAAGGATATAGTGCCTTCTCTTTTGCTTCTTATTAGTTTTTTTAGTTCAGTGACGTCAAAGAACTAATAAGAAGCACCAAGTACTGTACAAGTACATTCTAGTACAGAGTGGTAGATAGATAGATCGGTGTTAGACCTTTTTAGTGTTTTGTTTTGCTATGAACATTGAAAATGGCGCCAATAAGGACGAAAACGTATCATTATATATAACTTATATAACGGTGTTGTAAGTTAGTAGACTTACTTAGTTAAAATATTATCCCTTATGAACGTCTCATAAACATATAAAATAATAATATAGGAGGTACCTACTGTCGATAGCAAAATTTATTGAAATGAAAATGCAAAGCCTGCAAATTATAAAGTAAAATAAAATATTCTCTGAATTTTCTCTTTGTTAGTTACTAAGTATTGATTTTCATAATCACAAAATTACATAAATGTGCATTTCCTATGTATGTATCCTAAATTCTTATAGGACAATTGTTCTAGATTAGATCGCTCCCAAAAATGACCGAGCAAGAACAAGCCTATTATACTCTATGTAGATATCTGTGGGTGTTTTAATATAATATTACGCCCGTGCTATTCATACGTATAGGAACTAGTGATGTCAATACCGGATATAATTTCATACCGAGTACCGTGGGGTAATCCGAGCAAAATACCCGTTATTAGATAACGGGTATTTTACCGATGGAAGGAATAATCCTAAGAGTAATTTCAGTAAATACCTCTCCTCTCAAATTTCTACCCCCCCCCGTCGCCAAATTTTCGATATGGTCTAGAATTTTGAAATGTTTAATGATCTCTTCGGTTTTGTTAAAGAATATTTTCTAAGAATAAATTTTTTGATCGATTTTCATTTATTTTTTAGATTATTCATGATCTCCTTGGTTTAAATATATAAATTTTAGAAATAGGTCAAAAGTGCGTAGATTATTAAGTACAAAAATACATAATCTTGGCAACACTTATTTTTTTTTATTATTTATTTATTTATATACATACAGTTTACACAACACAAGAAGTCAATTAATACATACATTATGACTAAAAATATATACCTATAAACAAGTATTATACCTCATGAGGACAAGCCTGTGTAGAGGTATTACTCAAAAATAAGATATTAAACTTACCATAACACAGACTCCAGAAAAAGAGACAGTTTTAAATGTTGACTGTATTCATATAATAAATATAAATAATTCAACCCCCAAATTAATGAATATTAGGTACTTTTATAATTTTTTGATCGATGTACTATTCGTTTCTTTATTTGAATAGTATCAAAAGTATTTGAAAAATATTCGATTCCATAGATTAGGTGTTTCAATTTTAAGCATAAACACTAAACTAGTCTAGATGAGAGTAAATAAATTTTGACTAATCTTAACACCTATTCCTTTGTACTCATCAAAAATAACGAGTGTCTCGGCAAAGTAAGTAGCGTCACTATCTGGTCCACTATTGCCGCGATTCTTCCCCGACACATTTGAAGAAAATAAATATTATTATATTATTGGTTTTATTTTATTTTTGCCGGCAAAAATAAAATAAAACCAGCAAAAATAAAATCTAACTCGAATACGATTTTCTTAAAGTTTATATTCGAATTAGATTTCATTTTTGCCGGTTTTATTTTATTTTTGCCGGCAAAAATAAAATAAAACCGGCTAAAATAAAACCTACCTCGAATATAAGCTTTAGGAAATTTGTATTCGAATTAGATTTTATTTTTGCCGATTTCATTTTATTTTTGTAAATATAAAAATATTTCGCCAAAAAATCCAAATAATATTATTGTAGCAACAATTTTCCTCCATACAAAACTATATTTAGAGTAATTTCAGTAAATACCTCTCCTCTCAAATTTCTACCCCCCCCCCCCACCCGTCGCCAAATTTTCGATATGGTATAGAATTTTGAAATGTTTAATGATCTCTTCGGTTTTGTTAAAGAATATTTTCTAAGAATAAATTTTTTGATCGATTTTCATTTATTTTTTAGATTATTCATGATCTCCTTGGTTTAAATATATAAATTTTAGAAATAGGTCAAAAGTGCGTAGATTATTAAGTACAAAAATACATAATCTTGGCAACACTTATTTTTTTTATTATTTATTTATTTATATACATACAGTTTACACAACACAAGAAGTCAATTAATACATACATTATGACTAAAAATATATACCTATAAACAAGTATTATACCTCATGAGGACAAGCCTGTGTAGAGGTACATACATACCATCACGCCGCTTCCCTCGCGGGGTAGGCAGAAAGGATCGAGCGCCACTTCCTTCTATCCTTGCATACATCTTTCGCTTCCGTCACTTTCATACAATTCCTCATGCATGCTCTCCTGTTCAATGTGCTCAACACGTGACCGTCCTGTAGGATTAGATTTAAATGATCTTGCCATTTAATCCTCGGACGTCCACGTCTCCGAGCACCATTCCTCTCAGCCAAATATATCTTTTTAGTCATTCTGTCCTCATTCATTCTTTCAACGTGTCCAAACCATCTTAACTTATTTACATTCATCCTTGTTATTACACCAACTTTCATTCCACATTCCTTTCGTATATCACTGTTACGCACACGATCTCTCAGACTTTTACCACACATCCTTCTCAACGATCTCATTTCCACTGCATTTATGCCACTTTCATCCTTCTTTAACCATGTCCACGTCTCGCTTGCATACATAAGTGTTGGCACTAAGATAGCAGAGTGCACCAACCTTTTAGCTGTGGTGGATATGTTTCTATATTTGCAATTATTGGTCGGATTGCACCATTTACCTTATTGCCAGCAACTTTTCTCCTTTCAATATCGCTTTCACACTTCCCATCTCTCGTGAACAAACTACCTAAGTACACACATTCGTCAACTTGCTCTAACACTTCGTTGTCAATCATTATCTGGCATACTGTTCTCTCACTTCCTCTTTCAAACACCATAATTTTTGTCTTTTTTGCATTCATTCTCAATCCATTAATCGCACAATTTTCATACACACACGTCATCATTCGCTGTAGATCACTTTCCCTTTCAGCCATCAATACCAAATCATCGGCAAACATTAACGCTCTTACATTCATCCCATTCATATCAACACCTACATTCATTTCTTTCAATGGACGAATACAATGATCAATGTATAGGTTAAAAAGCCATGGCGACACGCACCCTTGTTTTACTCCTTTTGTCAGTGTGAACCATTCCGACAGGTTATTGTTCACTCTAACACACGCAGAACTTCCTGTATATAGGGACGCAATGGCGTGAATTAGCCGACCACTCACCCCACACATTGATAGTACTTGCCACATTTTCTCACGATCTACTCTATCATAAGCCTTTTCTAGATCAACAAACGCGCAGAAAAGCTTCTGGTGTTTCTCCAGGAGCTTCTCTGTCACCATTCGCAGGGAGAAGATCTGGTCCACACATCCTCTACCACTCTGAAAGGCACCTTGCACATCCCATACATTCGTCTCAGTCACTTTTCGAACTCTTTCAATCAATATTCTTGCATACAGTTTCCCCACCGAGCTCAGCAGACTGATAGCCCGATAACTCCCGCATTCTAGTCTTGACCCCTTTCCTTTGTATAGAGGGCATATCACAGCTTTTCGCCAGTCTTCTGGCGTGCAACCTTCCCTCCAACACTGGTTAAAGAGTGCATGACACCATTCGAGAGTCCTCAGCCCACTCAGACTGATGAATTCCGTAGAGATCATATCATACCCAACCGCTTTGCCATTCTTCGCTTTCTTCAATGCATTCTTAACCTCATCCATAGTTATTTCTTCATCCCTTGTTTCATTCGCATTTTCCCTTTCACTACTCTGGCTTGGATATTCGCCTCCACTTTCAAACAGCTCCTCAAAATATTCTTTCCATCTATTCACAACGTCAACACCATTCATCAGCATACATCCCTCTTTATTTCGAATTGCATTCATACTATTCATCTCATTGTTGCTTCTTTTACGCTTAACTTCTTTCCAAAACATTTTCATATTTTCTTTCACACCTTCCGACAATTTCTTACACTCTTCCTCATCCAATAATTTCTTTTTTTCCTTTATCAATACCTTAACTACTTTCTTACATCCCTTGTACATATCTCTAGCACTCTCCTTTTTTTCTTGATCTAGATAACGTGAAGCTAGCACATCCATCCATGCATTCCATGTGTAGAGGTATTACTCAAAAATAAGATATTAAACTTACCATAACACAGACTCCAGAAAAGGAGACAGTTTTAAATGTTGACTGTATTCATATAATAAATAAAAATAATTCAACCCCCAAAATTAATGAATGTTAGGTACCTACTTTTATAATTTTTTGATCGATGTACTATTCGTTTCTTTATTTGAATAGTATCAAAAGTATTTGAAATATTCGATTCCATAGATTAGGTGTTTCAATTTTAAGCATAAACACTAAACTAGTCTAGATGAGAGTAAATAAATATTGACTAATCTTAACACCTATTCCTTTGTACTCATCAAAAATAACGAGTGTCTCGGCAAAGTAAGTAGCGTCACTATCTGGTCCACTATTGCCGCGATTCTTCCCCGACACATTCAAAGAAAATAAATATTTAGTTATTAAATAACGGTATGTACCAGCACACTGTTTTCACTGCGTACTGTAACTTGTGTTAAAAAAAACTTTAAAACTAGACATTAAAGTCGTGTATAAAATTTTTGACCTTAAACGAGTATTAAAAGCACAAAATGGGTAAACGAATTTCACACTATAATTATTATCAATAATTAATGTATGAAGTTATTGTCGTTATTGAGAAAGAATAGATTAAATGTTTTTCACAATTTTATTTTGAAATCTGGTCACACTGATTGCTCCCAAAGTCCTAGGGTTTCCCGTAGTTTTTGTAAAAAGCCATTAAATGTAGGTACACCAATACACTCACAGCGCACCAATACTTCCACAGTAGGTACGTATATGTACACATTACCGATGGATTGAAGGTCAGTATTACCGAGTACCGGCAGGTACATAGTACCGATGGGTACAAAAGTACCCGGAAATCGCTAATAACGAATACACACGATTCATTATTTTCGAGACCCGTTCCCATAGAAATAGATGGAACCCATAGATATAGTATGTATCGAAATGTCAAACATCCTTCAAGAATATCTGTCAAATACGGTGTATAAGCGTAGTACAATCTCGATTTGTTATTGAAGTTATTATTTTACGGTAATTTTATTTCTCACATTAGAAATGAGTGATTCTAAGTTTAAACCCGAAGATAAACCCAGTAGACTATTGGATGAAAGTGCATTCGCCACATTATTTCATAGTTATCATGAAAAACATTTGAAACAATGCCTCTGGTACAGAAAGCTCTTGCTGAATACTTTGTAGTTGCTAAATTGGATCTCATTGAAGGAAGTATGAATGTGAAAATAACAAGAAAACAGGTAAATATTCAAACCCTTAACCATTAAATAAATTTTGCATTACTTTACATATACGTTTTATTCATAATCTACTATACTATACTACTATACCCTCACGCCATGTCCCAAGTGGGGTAGGCAGAGAGAACGGAACGCCAAACAGATCTATCTTTACACACTTCCTTCGCTTCCTCCACATTCATACAGTTCCTCATACACGCACGTCGGTTCCTCTTACTCAACACGCGGCCGTCCTTGAGAATTTGATCCACGTGATCAAGCCACGTGGTTCTCGGACGCCCGCGTTTCCTCACACCCTTTCTTTCAGATAAGTATATCCTCTTTGTCATTCTTACCTCGTTCATTCGTTCAACATGCCCAAACCACCGTAGTTTATTCACGCGCATTCTGTCCACAACAGTCTTCTTGCATCCGCTCATTCTTCTAATATCCTCATTCTTCACTCTATCACGCAGCGTTTTACCAACCATTCTTCTCAACGATCGCATCTCTACTGCATTTACTCCACTTTCGTCCTTCTTCAACCACGTCCATGTCTCGCTTGCATACGTAAGTGACGGTACCAGAATGGTACTGTGCACCAGCATTTTAGCCATGTTCGACACATTGTCATTGCTGACAATGGGTCGAAGTGCACCGTTTACTCTAGCACCGGCCACTTTCCTTCTTTCAATGTCCCCATCGCATCTTCCATCCCTCGTAAACATACTTCCCAAATATACATACTCACTTACTTGCTCCAAACATTCGTCACCAACTTTAATCTCGCAAATCGTTTTTTCATTCTCTCTTTCAAAAACAAGAACTTTCGTCTTCATAACATTCATTTTCAAACCATTCAAATTGCAACTATCATACACACACGTAACAATCTCTTGTAAGTCCCTTTCACTCTCAGCCATTAACACCAAATCGTCTGCGTACATCAATGCATTCACCCGAAACCCATTCAGCTCGACACCAACATCCATCTCTTTCACAGGTCGCATACAGTAGTCGAAGAATAGGTTGAACAGCCACGGAGACATGACACAACCTTGCTTCACTCCTTTGGTGAGGACAAACCACTCCGAGAGAGTGTTATTTACCCTCACGCAAGCGGAGCTTCCCACGTAAAGTGAAGATATTGCGCGGATCAACCGGCTGCTCACCCCATACTCCGACAACACGCGCCACAACCTTTCACGGTCCACTCGATCATATGCTTTCTCCAGATCCACGAACGCACAAAAAAGCCTCTGGTGTTTACCCAGAAACTTCTCTATAACCATTCGCAGGGAGAAGATCTGATCGGTGCACCCTCTGCCATTCAAAAAAGCTCCTTGCGCATCCCATATCTTACACTCAGTTATCTTTCGTACTCTCTCAATCAAAATTCTACCATACAGTTTCCCTATTGAGCTCAGCAAGCTAATAGCCCGATAACTCCCGCATTCAAGTCTAGAGCCTTTCCCTTTGTACAGGGGGCAGATGATAGCCCTCCTCCAATCCTCTGGAGTAACACCTTCTCTCCAACAATCGTTGAAAAGCTCCAAACACCACGCGAGAACCCCCGGTCCACCAGACTTGATGAGCTCAACGGCAACACAATCATACCCTACAGCTTTACCGCACTTCGCTCTTTTTAATGCATTCATAATCTCATTCATGTCTATCATATCGTTTTCATTCACACTGCTTTCACTGTCGTCATACTCATTTGCATTTGTACCATCACATTCAAACAGATCTTCGAAATATTCCTTCCATCTCCGTAACACACATTCATCATTCACTAACACACATCCATCCTTGTCTTTTATCCCTTTCATACTGTTCACACTTGAACCCGTCCTCTTTCGTTTTACTTCCTTCCAAAAAATCTTCATATTTTCACTCGCATACGTAGACAATTTCTTACATTCTTCATCTTCAAGCATTTTTTTCTTCATTTTCACAACTTCACGCACTTCCTTCTTGCATGTCTTGTAAACTTCTTTCTTTCGCTCTTTTTCACATGTGTCACACTGTTTCACACTCAGTAAGTCTTTCCAAGCATTCTTCTTCTTATCTGTAGCTTCTTTCACATCATTATCCCACCATGCATCGCCTTTCTTACGTCCAACTTTAGCTTCACCACATGTTTCTTTTGCACTTCCTACAAGCACACTTTTTAAGACATCCCACCTTTCATTCATCGTTAGATCATTCTTTTCGTTCGCACTCAGCTTCTCATTCACAGTTTTTACATATTCATTCTTTACACTCTCATCTTTCAGTTTTTCGACTCTCAATCTCATAGATGGCGTGGACTTTTGTGTTCTCGAACGCCAACCGGAGAATAGATTTATTCTTGAGACGACAAGAAAATGGTCCGTCTCCAGCTCAGCGCCTCGATACACTCTAGTATCCGTGGTCGCCTTCCTGAGACGAGAGTCCACACACACGAGGTCAATCATCGATCTTTCATTACCTCTCTCCCAGGTATACATGTGGATCTCCTTGTGGGCGAAAAAGGTATTCGCCACAAAGAGATCCATCTCCAAGCACACGTCAATTATTCTTTTGCCATTATCGTTCACTCTACTGTCTCCATTCATTCCCAAAACACTTTCAAGTTCATTCCTCCTAACACCCACCCATCCATTCAAATCACCTGCCAAGATCAATCTTTCATTTTCTTTTTTATCTTCTGCAATCTTTCTCACGCCATTCCAGAACTCTTCCTTTTCCGTCTCTATGGCATCGTTCCCAGGACCATACCCAACTATGAGTAAGATCCTAGTCATCCCCACTTTGAAACGGATCCAGATTAGCCTGGAACTTACACATTCATACCCTTTCATACATTCGCTCATTCTTTCCGATAAAAAAGCACCCACACCTTGACATGCGTGTTGTGTATCTGGAACACCAGACCACAACTCGATCCTTCCATCACTTTCTTTAATACCACACCCTTTCCTCTTCGTTTCGCAGACACACAAAACATCCAAATACTTATCATTCATCATCACTAAAATTTCGTCCGTCTTTCTCACCATCCCTCCTCTCACATTCAAAACTCCCACCCTGCATTCCGCTCTCCTCTTTGTGCCCTTCACCCACTTTGACGCGGCATGATGGGTGGCAAGCCTCATCGCTGCTTATTCATAATCTATTACGTTTAATTAATTTTTTTTACTCACTTATTCTGTTTATTCATTCACTTGAATGTATTCATCTTATTTATTTCTTTTAAATACACCTTATCATATTTTTTTTTACTTTTAATTGATTTTCATCTTACTATATTCATTCATCTAAATGTATTCATCTTAATTTATGTGTTAAAAACATTTTCATCAAGATTTATTACTTTGACTTGATTTTATTCATTCATTTGAATCTATTCATCATATATCATTTGTTTTAAATACATTTAATCATGATTAATTATTTTTATTTGATTTTTAATCTTGTTTTATTAATTTATAATTATTTTATAAATTCATTTGAATCTATTCATCTTGTTTTTTTATACATTTTAATCATAATTTAGTACTTTTATTGATCTTTTGGTCAATCGAATAAGAAAATTGTTAGCAATTTGGTACTGTTATTAGAGTTGTTTGATAATGATTCATTTAACTTTGATGTTTTTTTAAGACTTCCAGGTAAATTAAGGATCTTTGCTGGTCCGCTTATTGAATTCACATTTTGTTGTCATGTTCTACAATTGACTGTCTGATCCTGTGAATATTATAAAAGTAAAAAAGCAAGTAAAATACATAGAAAACTGTATTTGCATTACATCTACTTAACAGCCATATAATATGGAGGGAGAGAATTTCCCACTGAAACATTCCAATTTAAAACCATTGAGGTCAAATCTGTAACTTTTTTTTTTTTTTTAAAAAGATATATCTGGGTTTGTTATAAACCCAAATACAACCTTATACACCTTTCACAGTAAGCTAAAAGCTTGTGTCGTGAAAGGGGAGTTTGCCGGTCTTATAAATTTACTATCTTATAAATTTACAGGTCACGATGGAAGAGACTCAAATCAAATTTATAAACGTAATTACAAAATTATCTCAACAATCTGATGGTAAAATTATTGTGGATTTCCAAAGAGAACATTATGACCATTCAATAGACTTGTCAAAAATGAGATTACCAAAACATGAAAAACAAAATATTGCAATCCAATACTATTAATAGGTAAGATTTTATAAAAATTTCATTTTATAACACTTTTATAGATAAAAAAAAAATAGCGACATAATATTGGCATGAATGATTAACATAACATAACATGCATAGACAATTCACACAGATCTAGCTAGTCCCAAACTAAGATATGAATCTTGTATTATGGGTACTAACGCGACGATATACATATATACAATGCACTGAACACATATACATGTAACACCCAGGCCCTGGACAATTTGAAAAAGGTCATTCTTCATTTTGCCCTGGCAGGGAATCGAACCCGGGACCTCGTAACTCAAAGGCAAGTGCGTTAGCCTCTGTTGTCTGACATGGTTAAAGAAGGATGAAAGTGGCATAAATGCAGTAGAAATGAGATCGTTGAGAAGGATGTGTGGTAAAAGTCTGAGAGATTGTGTGCGTAACAGTGATATACGAAAGGAATGTGGAATGAAAGTTGGTGTGGTTACAAGGATGAATGTAAATAAGTTAAGATGGTTTGGGCACGTGGAAAGAATGAATGAGGACAGAATGACCAAGAAGATACATTGGGCTGAGAGGAATGGTGCTCGGAGACGTGGACGTCCGAGAATTAAATGGCAAGATCATTTAAATCAAATCCTACAGGACGGTCACGTGTTGAGCACATTGAACAGGAGAGCATGCATGAGGAATTGTATGACAGTGACGGAAGCGAAAGATGTATGTAATGATAGAAGGAAGTGGCGCTCGATCCTTTCTGCCTACCCTGCAAGGGAAGCGACGTGATGGTACGTATGTATGGATGTTATCTTAATTAATATAGAAATTACTGGTGAAATTTTTTACATTTGCCGGGAACCAAGCCCATGACCTCCCAAATGGTAGACGGGCATCGTAATAGCAAATCTACTACTGATCTATTATTAAAAAAAAATACCTAAGATCTTGAATACATACCTTTAAATTTTCTGTTGACATTGTGTTAACCAATGTTTTTACTACTAATGTAGTGATTTTGCCACTTCCGATGTTGTTGGGAGTCTCAGTATTAGTGGAATATGTTTACTATAAAGTAGTCCAACATTGTCAGCCAAGTAAGCCGTATAATTTAATGTTTGTAACAGCAGATAGAGTTCACTTAGTGTCGACTAAATTAAAAAATATTATGAATTCTAGATATTATTTTCTAGGTTACGAACGTCGATGAGATTATAGTTATTACATGATATTATGTTATCATATAACATACTATTCATGAGATCTATTTTATGATTGAGACATAGCTTTGCGCATAAAGGAAAGGATATATTTTATATTTTTTACATAATTATAAACATTTTTAGGATAACTTAAAATAAAACACTTATGTTAAGTATATCTACAGTCACTGTGGATATATTTTTAAAATAACTTTTTTATACACACTTATATTCCAATTTCCTTTCGTCCAATTTCAATTCTCCCCTTCTTTTCCAAGGTCACTGAAAGACTGGCATATAACCAACTCAATACTTTTATCACAAAATAATCTCCATAACAATTTCCAGTCCTAATTAAAATTATTAAGACAAATAAGACGTATACATTCCAAATTCGTGTACTTTCTCAAAACATATTCACACTGAGTGCTACTTATTCTAAAATATTCCAGGAACTGCGTGGGCAAAATATCTTGGAAATTAATCCTTTTTTTATAAAATCTCACAACTCCGTCTTCCACATCCCTTTGTAATAATATTTTTCACCACATTGTATAACAAATTTACTTAAAACACCTATAATATAAACCAACGTCTACTTTCACAACACGACGAATCGCATATTTGAAATGTCAAAATATTCGTTTGCTATGTTGGCAAAGTTTTTTATGAAAAGTAGTAATGGTGGAACAGAACTGCCTATTTACTTTGCGAATGGCGTCTTCTTTTCACTTTGCGCTTTGCAATTCCTACTTTGCAAAAAGATGTAATGGTGGAACGGAAACAAGCCGATGAATTGCATAGTGCAAAATGCAGAGTTGGAAAGTATAATGGTAGTACGGGGCACTGGTTTTTAATAGTTATATTTTTAAATTGTTATATTTTGAATAGTTATATTTTTAAATTGTCATAGTATAATTTTATGTAAATTTTTTATAAGCTATTTACTGTTTAAAATAAATGCTCATATGATTATAATGTTTTTTTTTCTTCCAATTTGTACATTATTATATCTATTTTGACCTATTATTAACCTAGATGTTGTTTGGTTTGGCGTTTTCTCTTAAAAATTGAGTGAGAATATCCCGTACAGACTGTTAAGATATGTAATAAACTGTTTTTACTTCAGACGTGTGATTAAATTATATAAGGATGTTATAAGTTAATAAAATTAAAAAAATATTAGATTTTTTTAGATTAGATATATCTAGGTTTTTGTTATAAACCAAAATACAATCTCATACACCATAGGTGGCCAACCTTTTCAGCAGCTGGGCCAAATTTCAGAATTGAGATTTTCTACCGGGCTATACAACAATTTACTCCATATATGGAACATTTTATAATTTTACTTCACCTTAAAATTTCTACCCCCCCGTCGCCAAGTTTTCAAAATGGTATAGGAATTTGAAATGTTTCAAAACTCCTCGGTTTTCTTTAAGAATATTTTCTCAAAATAGTACCTCTTTCAAAAAAGTAACGGATACTTATAACGACTGTTATCAAAAAAAATAGTGAGGAATGCTTCGCGGGCCGCACGTAGACACCCAACAGGCCGTATGTGGCCTGCGTGTTGGCCACCCTTGTTATACACCTTTAACCATAAGCTAAAAGCTTGTGTCGTGAAATGGGGTATTGCTGGCACCTGGAATCGAATTACGCACCTTTTGTGCTTGAGGCCGAGACTCTACCGCCAGGCTACAATGGAATTATTAAATTACTATACATTACCATATTGTTTAAAGTTATTCAGATACTGTCAGTGTAATCAATAAATGAATTAGCAAATGTGTATTTAGCTGAAAAAAGTGTCTGACCTGAATACAATTTTATATAACTCTGCCTAACTGTCTGACATAGCTACAATTCTATACACAAAATAGAAAACAAAGTAAGTACTTATACATTGGGGTAAGACAAGGCATCAATGATGATTTATTTACGATCACCATGAGCTCTTTGAGAAGATAGTGATATACTTTACAGTTTGATTAATTTAATGCTCCTAGTCATTGATAGAATAGTACCCATAAGAATGCTTATACAATGAATTAGACAAATTTAATAGTCAGTCATTTTACAGAGTATTGTAGTTATATATATTTTAAAATAATCTTTAGAGGTGACTGTTGGTGGTGGAGATTTATCATAAAAACACTTCAATGCTATTGATATTTATTTATTAAGAATAATCATTTAATTAGTGTTATGGACAAAAGAAAATATAAACAATTTTTTTCTACATCTATCATCAAATAAAAATGGTTAAAGACGTTTCACAAAATTGAATACTGCTTAAGACAATTTAAATAAATATTTGATTTGAAACTTTACATAGGTGCTACTTTGAACTCCCTATGCGCGCTACAATATACTACACTTGTAAGTGATTGGTGTATAGATATTTGTAAAGAATTTTGACAAGCATCTATGTTTTTGGTGCAGTCGCCTTGTTTGCTTTAAAACTGTTTTTGTTTGTAATTTATTTGTTTTAAACTTGCTCTGGAACATTAAATTAATAAGTATTAGTAAGAGTTGAAAATTGAGAAAAGACCATTAGCATTTTCTCAATTCCGATGATGTCCCACTGCCTTCCTATATTTCAGGAAGGATTACGTCAGGGGGAGTCCTTCAGGCGAACCATGAGCCCTTAGAAAGAATTTGCTAGAAGAGTATGGATGACAGAGGAACTGACATTCATGGGTGTGGGAGGGTGTAACCCTTAATGTGCCTTCCTATATATATTTAATCCTTGGGTCAAGTCACCTACATTGTAATATTCATATGACCACCATCTGCCAAAGAAGTCATTTTGTTAAATAGATTAACACGACAAAGTGACTTGAAAAATTATTGACACTATAACTCACTTTTGATTCTGAAAAGATATTATAATATAATGAAATTAGCGGTACCTCACATTAAGTAAGAAAGAATAGCAAGTCGTGTGCTATAATTAGAACTAGATTTTATTTTTGCCGGAAACGACAGGTTTTCATGAGAAACTTTTTTTTGCGCTATCTCCAGATACACTGATATCTCGATTATATAAAAATACACGATTATTTGCAAGTTTTATACCGGGCACTTCTTCAAACGTCGCATGCAAGTTTCAATTTGTTTTGACAGTTCAACTTTGTTTTGAGTCATAGAATAACAATCAAAATCAGTTCTATCCACGGCCGCCAGATATCGCTAATGTCGGGGAACGGTCTCGAAAATAATGAATCGTACGAAAACACAAGTATCCATCGGTATTACCCGGAAATGGCTAGTACAGAGTACCGATCGGTAGATAATACCTATCGGTTGATCGGTAGATAATACCGATCGGTATTATCTACCCGCGGATCCTGAGCACTACCCGCTCGGTATACCGAAAAAACAAAGTAACGAGTAGATAATAACGGATATATGCCAAATTTGACATCACTAGTAATAATAATATTATTGGGGCCTCGCCGTTGTGTTTGTGTCAGTGTGACCAGATTTGGTAGTTTCCTACTTTTTTGGTAGTTTTTGAGGCATTGGCAAAAATGTTTAGTAGTTTTTTTTTCTTTGGTAGTTTTTTAGTAGTTTTTGGTAGTTTTTTTGGTAGTTTTTGTATTCAGTCGGTAATTGGTAGATAAATTATCGGGTACTTGGGAAAATACCCGATACTTATTGATTCAAAAATAATTGTCGGTACAAGTAACGAGTACATTTTAGAAAAAGGTACTGCGTGAAAATAT
This sequence comes from Athripsodes cinereus, assembly GCA_947579605.1. Taxonomy (NCBI): domain Eukaryota; kingdom Metazoa; phylum Arthropoda; class Insecta; order Trichoptera; family Leptoceridae; genus Athripsodes; species Athripsodes cinereus. Next base: position 11,931,338 of record OX388311.1, read on the forward strand.
TGTTGAAGAAAACCGAGGAGTTTTTGAAATACTTCAAATTCCTATACCATTTTGAAAATTCGGCGACGGGGGGGTAGAAATCTTCGTGAAAAGAAAAGTATCCGATATTGATCATCGTCGGTACAAATACCGGGTACATTTTAGAAAAAGGTACTGCTTGAAAATATTGTTGAAGAAAACCGAGGAGTTTTTGAAATACTTCAAATTCCTATACCATTTTGAAAATTCGGCGACGGGGGGGGTAGAAATCTTCGTGAAAAGAAAAGTATCCGATATTGATCATCGTCGGTACAAATACCCAGTACATTTTAGAAAAAGGTACTGCAAGAAAATATTGTTTAAGAAAACCGAGGAGTTCTTGAAATACTTCAAATTCCTATACCATTTTAAGAATTTAGTAGTTTTTGGTAGTTTTTGACTTCGCCATTTAGTAGTTTTTGAAAATAAAATCTGGTCACACTGGTTTGTGTGTAATATTTTTATTACGCATCGGCTATTCGTCAGTAACAGAAATTACTGTCACTGTCAAAATAATAATGACAGTTGTGACCTTGAAGTATTTTACAGTAAATTATGTAAACAAAACAGCATGGCTTTGACGTCTGTCAATTCAGTAGCTATTCGTAAGGAATTTTATGTAAAGATAAACAAAGCCACGCTGTTTTGACGTCTGTCAATATTGGCAGCAGTGTGACCAGATTTGGTAGTTTCCTACTTTTTTGGTAGTTTTTGAGGCATTTGCAAGAATGTTTAGTAGTTTTTAATAGTTTTTTGGCAGTTTTTGTATTTAGTCGGCAAATTATCGGGTGCTTGGGAAAAAACTTACTGATCGAAAATAATTGTCGGTACAAATACGGGATACATTTTAGAAAAAGGTACTGCGAGAAAATATTGTTGAAGAAAACCGAGGAGTTTTTTAAATACTTAACTTTTTTTCAATAGTCGGTATGAAAGTTTCCGAAAAGTAACAACAGTCGGTACAAATACCCGGTAAAAAGGTACTATGTTAAAATATTGTTTAACAAAACCGAGGAGTTCTTGAAATACTTCAAATTCCTATATCATTTTAAGAATTTAGTAGTTTTTGACTTCCCCATTTAGTAGTTTTTGAAAATAAAATCTGGTCACACTGATTGGCAGTCGTAATGTGAGCCCGGCCGCACAACAATATACTCCAAATATGGAACATTTGATAACTTAACTTCACCTTAAAACTTTGGAACTCATTGAGATGGTAGGCCCCAATGTCAGATATCTGTCAAATATAGTTTTTTATGGAGGAAAATTGTTGCTACAATAATATTATTTGGATTTTTTGGCGAAATATTTTTATATTTACAAAAATAAAATGAAACCGGCAAAAATAAAATCTAATTCGAATACAAATTTCCTAAAGCTTATATTCGAGGTAGGTTTTATTTTATTTTTGCCAACAAAAATAAAATAAAACCGGCAAAAATGAAATCTAATTCGAATATAAACTTTAAGAAAATCGTATTCGAGTTAGATTTTATTTTTGCTGGTTTAATTTTATTTTTGCCGGCAAAAATAAAATAAAACCAGCAAAAATAAAATCTAACTCGAATGTAAAGTTTGCCGGTGTCGAAAAACTTGGTGTGTCCAAAAATAATTTAACGTGGTGATCAAAAAGTAATTCTACATATGGCAACAATTTCGTGAATATTACTTTTGCTATGAAATCTCACATTTGACAACAGTGGGGCCTACCATCTCATATAGTGCCAAAACTTCTACCCCCCCCCCCCCTCGTCGCTAAATTTTCAAAATGGTATAGGAATTTGAAATGTTTCAAAACTCCTCGGTTTTCTTTTAGAGTTTTTTCTCAAATACCTCTTTCAAAAAAGTATCGGATACTTATACCGACTTTTATTAAAAAAAGTGTGTAATAGTTAACCATAAACATATTTTACAATTTCTCTATGGAAAAGTTCACCATAGATAAATTTTATAATTTCTTTCTTTTTTCTATGTAATTACGGACAAATAGCCTTTGCCTTTTTATTATTATATTAGATTAGTTATATATTGTATAAATGTCTTCTAAATAAATATTGTTTTAGAAAATATCTTTGTGATTTAAGATACTCTTTACCAACTTTAGTATAATTGTTATTCTATATTAATATCTTTTTTAAGGTTAATGAACTACTCAATATAATATGATATTTGTCATTTAATATTGTTTGAGTGAATTTATAAGTCAACACACAGGTTAATTGAATTACTGACTTTCAGGTTTATTTTTGCAATGCTGTCGAGAACGTATCGCCCTCTTAGGACCTTACAGAGATGTTTCTCTGTTCAAGCAAATCCTGAAATGTTATTTCAAGAGTATAGAACCCCAGTAGACAATCCAGTGAGTTAAACTAGCCATTATTATTAAGTTAGTTACTATCCCGTGGAGCACCCGGTAAAGAATTGGTCTCCCACTCTTCTCCGTAAGTTTTCGAGTGTCCTGTAAAAGGCAGGTGTTTGAAAAAATAAGACATTTTACATCTTAAATTCGGCGATGAGGTTTGCCACCCATCCTGAATGTCTTAATTTTATATTGGCACGGAGAAGTCAGCTTGCATGTTTTATATGCAGCTGGTCTGCTGGCTACCCCACTTGTGGGATATGCCGTGATGGTATAGTAGTAGTATAGTAGTTACTATTTATGCGACAAGAAAATTAAGTTGGCAACTAACTAATGTTTAGTGGCAAAATATTCATAATAATGTGTGGCAAAAAAATCATGAAAAATGGCAAACAATTCATAAAAAGAATGTTAAAAATTTTGTAATTCGTAATCACTTACATATGCAAGCGAGGCATGGACGTGGTTGAAGAAGGACGAAAGTGGAATAAATGTAGTGTAGATGTGATCGTTGAGAAGAATGGTTGGTAAAACGCTGCGTGATAACAGTTAAGAATGAGGATATTAAAAGAATGAGCGGATGCAAGAAGAGTGTTGTGGACAAAGCATGTGAAAAAGCTACGGTGGTTTGGACTTGTGAATGAATGAACGAGGTAAGAATGACAAAGGAGTCTGAAAGAAAGGGTGTGAGGAAACGCGGGCGTCCGAGAATCATATGGCTTGATCACATGGATCAAATTCTCAAGGACGGTTGTGTGTTGAGCAAGAGGAACCGACGTGCGTGCATGAGAAACTGTATGAATGTGGAAGAAGAGAAGGAAGTGTGTAAAGATAGATCTATTTGGCGTTCCATTCTCTCTGCCTACCCCACTTGGGACGAGCGTGAGGGTTTAGTAAAGTATAGTAAAAATTCATAATCGAGCTGCAAAAACGGACTATATACTAACTAAAACTATATACCTATATTGAGTGATTGATAGAATTCACTTGTAGAAATTTACCCAATTTTTTGAATTTTGTGTATTGTACATTCTTCTTTATTATTATTTTAAAATGAATTCCTTTTAAATTTGATTATGTGTAAAACAAGTAAAATAAAGTGAAGAAATAATTATAAAGTAATCAGATAAAACTATATGCTTGTATCAGGAAGGTGGAGTGAGTCTGCAGCGGACATCAAACCCGTGATCTTCTGATCGAAAATATTATTTGTTTGCTCACCACCTTTGTTTTCACAATATTTTTAATTTTGTTAACACGTCATCTAAAATAAAATGCAGCTCATTTTAAAAATATCTGTTTGACTTATTTGCTACAATGACTTAAATAGTTACAATGTATCACACAAATTTTATTAGTGGTCCCTCACATTAAGTCACTCAGTCTTTAATTCCAATCGCTCAGTTCCATATTTTTTACCACAAAATCATCACTGCATATCTCACAAGCGAGGTAGCAAGCAGACCAGAGGCCTGAGTCAATAACACACTTTCAGGTCACGTTCCCACTCCGTTAACGTTCGAGTATAGACAAAGTTGCAAGCAAGTGTCAATTTCGTTGCTAAGATACACAATAGTTACGAAAATTAACACTTTGGAGCAACATCGTCTGCATTTGAACGCTAACGGAACGAAAACGTAACGTGAAAATGTGTTATTGACTCAGGCCTCAGCTCCCCTAGACAAACCGTCACTTGTCGATCGACTACAAACAAATTTACGACTATAACCGCAACAATAACGCATAAATACACGGTACATGTAGGTAATTGTCGATAAGTTCGCCAGTAGTAGATCGCTAAGTACGGTTTGTCTACGACCCCAGCTGCATGTTACAAAAATGCAAACCGTTCATATTTTTGCAACCTATAATTTGAATTTACTGTCACTTGTTTAAATACTATCTATTTAATTGACGAACGGTGTGACGTGGAGTCTAATGCTCTTGCCTTTGAGCCACGAGGTCCCGGGTTCGATTCCCGGCCAAGGCAAAATGAAGAATGACCTTTTCCAAATTGTCCTGGGTCTGGGTGTTACATGTATATGTGTTTAGTGCATTGTATATATGCATATTGTAACGTTAGTACCCATAATACAAGATTAATTTCGTAATTTGGGACTAGCTCGATCTGTGTGAATTGTCTATTTATGTGTTATGTTAATTGACTACAATAATTTTCTAGTTGAAGCACACTCGGAATGACATTGGTAGATATTACACTGTAAATCCTGAAACAATTAAAACACTTTTCTCTCATGGAGGACTTCCTAAGACTTATGTTGATTTAACAAAATCATTCACTGAGACATGTTTTATGGTACGAGAGCCAACACTAGATATCATTGAAATGATGAAACAAACAGATTACTCAAAGCCTGCCAATAGATTTGTTATGTGTATCCTTTTGAAGTGCAAAGTATTTTACGTTTAATCAAATATTGAAGACACTTTATTAGGGATACAGTGGAACCTCTCATAACGAGTAATTCGCATTACGAGCAATAAAAAAAGTGAAAAGTTGCTCCCATAACGAGCGATATTTCACATAACGAGTTACATAGAAAGGGTAGGTAAGTCCCTTTTTCACGACATTCACTTGTGACCTTGTGAGCCGGGACTACCGCGCCAGTACATCAGTCTGTGTTTAGCACTCGCTCTGTTAGCGCGTTGGTTTCGCATGTGATCACCCATTCTTCCAAAATTTGTATTGATATTATTAGTAATTCTTTTATGTGCAAAGTATTATAATCCATGCAAAAATGTCCCCGATGAAAAAAACACAAGAAGACAACCAGAAGAGAATAAAAATAACTGTTGAAATGAAACGTAAAATCATTGAAAAGCGAAAACTAAGTGTGAGCATGGCATATCTAGCGCGCACATATCATCGGTCAACATCAACGATCTGCACTGTTCTCAAGAAAAGACCAAATTTAGAAGATGGATGAAAGAAGAAGACTAAAAGGATTAAAAATTATTTGTCATTAATTCATATTTTTATTTGTTTTTTTCCAAATCTACATTGTATTTCAAGTTGTCACACTCTTTTATTAGTAATTTTATTTGAATAAACATTACTAGTGGACGAGTATGTATATTTAGGAAGTTTGTTTGCGAGGGATGGAAGATTCGACAAGGATATCGAAAGAAGAAAAGTGGCCGGTGCTAGGATTAACGGTGCACTTCGGCCCATTGTCAGCAATGACAATGTGTCGAACATGGCAAAATTGCTAGTGCACAATACGATCCTGGTACCAACACTTATGTATGCAAGTGAAACATGGACATGGTTGAAGAAGGACGAAAGTGGAATAAATGCTGTGGAGATGAGATCGCTGAGGAGGATGGCTGGTAAAACGTTGCGTGATAGTGAGGTATGAGGATATTAGAAGAATGAGTTGATGCAAAAGGAGTGTTGTAGATAGAATGCGTGTGAATAAATTGAGATGGTTTGGTCATGTGGAACGAATGGAAGAGGAAAGAATGACAAAGAGGATATACTTGGCTGAAAGGAGGGGTGTGAGGAAGTGCGGGCGTCCGAGAACTACATGGCTTGAACATGTAGATCAAATTCTCAAGGACGGTCGTGTTTTGAGTAAGAGAAATCGACATGCGTGCATGAGAAATTGTATGACTGTGGAGGAGGCGAAAGAAGTATGTAAGGACAGATCTAATTGGCGTTCCGTTCTCTCTGTCTACCCCACTTGGGATATGTTGTGAGGGAATAGATAGATAGATTAATAAAATAAAATCATCAAGTACTCCAAGAATACATATTCCTTCGGCATGAAACGCGTTATTATATTTTACATTGATTTCTACAGAAAAAAATGTTTCACATAACGAGTAAGAGTCTGGAACGAATTAAACTCGTTATGAGAGGTTCCACTGTATATACATATATAAGCTATATTTTGTGATTTTTTAAGAGAAGATGATGTAAGTATTTACTGTATTCCAAGGGTACCAGGTAATGAATTTTGCTGTTGCTGTTTTATTTTATCAATACTTTTTTTATACTTTGCTATTTTATTTATTTCTTTACTCTTTACTGTACATTGATTAAAAGCAAATTTACACAAAAATACTTTCAAATAAAATACATTCATGCAATCAATATATATACAGAGGGCGAGTTTATTGCAGAGGTGCGATTTCTTCCAACTAACCAATTATTCTCATAATTAGGTATATAATTACAATGTGCATTGCCAAGTAATTTTTTCCTTAATAAAATAAAAATTAGATGGAGAAAAAGGAACTGGAAAAACAATATCCATGGCACATTTGCTTCACTATGCCCTCGAAGCGGAATATTTGATTGTCCACATCCCATGGGGTATGTTTGTTACAAAAATAATATTGTATTGTATTATACCTGGACTAAATGTGATTTGTTTTTCATTATTGAAAAATTTGTTTGTATTACAGTTCCGGAATGGTTGAGAAGGATAACAATTCAAAAGGAAATGACCAATTCAGTAACTAGAGAAGGATTTGTTGATTTACCTTTGGATGCAGCATCTTGGCTTTTACATTTCAAAATACAAAATAATAAAGTAATGAAATCTCTAGATGTGAGTAATGAACATGAAACTGGATTGTTTGTAAATAGTATTTTTTTATGATAATGAGAAATTTTGAAACAGTATCTGTGTTTATTGCAGTTGCGTGTTACAAAAGAATATGTTTGGAGCAAAAGAGAGATTACACCAGTTGGAGCTCCTTTGATGGATTTAGTAGATCTGGGTTACAACAGAGTTAAATATGCATCTGATATAATTGTAGCCTTAGCAGAAGAAATCAAGGCACTATCACGGAAAAACCAGTATGTTAAAATATTCATATAACTATTTCCGACATTTTTTTAATTTTAAAAGTATATATTTATTTCTCCATTTCTTATAGGAAAAAAAGTCATTAAAGAAAACAACATAACACAGAACATGAACCAAAAGAGTCTCCTTATTTGAGCACAATTCAAAAAATTAGGGCAACCAATAAAATATGCTCATGAATCAGACTCAAAAATTATCAGTACCCATTATGAATATATACTTTTACTAAAAAGAAAAACATCCCTAAAGATTTTATAAGCGGCAATCTAATCAGTAATGATTTAAGCAATCTTATTTGGTTTTAATAATCGCGTTCAATTTCGGCGTATTTATGCCATTAATGGAAAAATCAATACCTACTAATTACTACAACGTAGAAGAAATGTAAATAGCAATTTTGAATATTAAATTGTTGTCATTTCAGATGTAAGACATTTGTGGCAATAGATGGATTTAACTGCTTCTATTACCCCATGACCAACATAAAAACACTAAGTAAAAGAAAAGTTCCACCAGCAGATGTCACAATGACCCTGGCTGCCATGGAGTTAACCAAAAATGATTGGGTAAGGTTCTTTCTAGAATACTGTACTGTAATGTGAGTTTTTTAGGGAGATATTTATCTTTAAGTATGATATGAGGTATGTGAGGAATGTATCCTATTTAAAATATACACGAGACAATGGTCCCTACTGGGTCGTGTTTTGAAAATGTCTGATGATAATTCCCTGGCACTAATATTCACAGTTTTTTCACCTAGGACTTATCATCACGGTTGACTGAAAGACATTGCTATTCAACAACTCCGCCATTTGACAGAACTCTTGTTTATTATGTGCATTTTGTGCAAAAATTGTATTATTTGTTAATTTTGTCAATAAAGTTTATTATCATGTTGTATGTTTTAAAGTACTACTCTCCACAAAATGTATAGAACCAAACACAGATCAGTGTGTGTGGCCCAAAAGGTCCTAGTTTTAGTTTTAGCGTTAACATTTTTTATTCTTTTAGTCGAATGCTACAATTGTCATCTCCGTGGACAGACATGCTGTTCCAACAGATATGCAAGAATCATTCTATCCTCGTTATCTTCTTACTAAAACTGTAACTACCATTTTTATATTCATTCCATATTATTGATTTTAGAATGATATTATTATATTACATTTTTTGCTATTTAAAAATATAGTTAAATTATAGTTTACTAATAATTTTAATCTTAAATTTTGTTTATTTGTTTTGTGTTTCAGGGCTTTGAGCATCTAGATCCATTTATTCCTGTGAGATATCATAATTATTCTGAAAAAGAGTTTGGCAGTTGTTTGCAGTATTACAGAGATAGGCTTTGGCTAAGAGCAAATAGTGATGTAGATAAAGAATTAGCATTTACCAGTAACTGCAATCCATATATACTCATGAAAATATGCACTCCTTTATAATTAAGCATTTTAAAATTAACTTTACGCATACTTAGTTAATTAATAAAAACTGACATAATTATGTTTATAGATTGTAATTTATTTTCATTTCATTTCCATTTCAAATAAAAGTACAATATTCTTATCCAATAGAAATATATCAATTAATAAATATTTTTATAAATAAATAAGTGAGTTTAAAATAAACTCATCGCGAAGTACATTTGCATAAATAAAATTCAAGAAAACAGGCAACACTTAAATAATATAGTACGGGAATATGAAAAACATTTTGTACAGATATATTGGGACAAATACAATGAAGTTGGTCTACAGCTTTTATCAATTGCATTGGTGATTGTTGTAACCTTTTGGAGAAATTTATCTCTTTTGGGTGTGGACTTAGATGGTTTAACATTCAGGTCTTAGGTTATTTATTTTATTTTTCATTGTACATTGGTTATAACATTAATCATAACAAAGTTTCAAAAAATTATCAATTATACAATTCAATGCACAGAAGGCAAATTTATCACCAAATTGAGATATTTTCTAATTAATCCTTAAAATTAAGTGTTTTGAAAGATATGTTAATGTCTACTATGTGTTTTGATAATGAGAATTACATTCCCATTGAGATATTGAGTTAAAATCTATCATGTTCCAATTAAATATCATACAAAAGTTATTTTTTAGCCACCCTGTACTGAATAATAAATGTTAAAGTAATTTATAACCGGACGGTAGTATAGTCCAGGTACCTACCCAAAGGAATTGTATCTGGGGTCTTCATTATTTTAAGAAGCGTTGATAACAAAATATAAGTAGGTACACTTCATAATTTAGTACAAATATACCTATGATAATCCTTGAATAATGGACAATACATTTAAATTTGTGGTGTGGATGTTAAATTTAACAACAGGGTGACATTGTTTTTTCAAAGCCTTTTGTGGTGGTTTAGTGTGCTAAGATGTACATATATATAATCTCATACAATGGTTAATTATAAAAAATAACATCGATATACAAAACATTTGTTTATTGAAATTATATCCCATTGATGGATTATCACTCGAATGCCATAAATTCTACTTCTTATAATGTGCAAAATATGTAACCCTTACAGGTTTTCCAAAAACAAGGGACATTAAATTTTGTTTTTTTTTTCTATTTCGACTGGCCTGTCATAAAAGATAGAGCAAAATTATTCTGACCACAAAAGGCCATTTAATGGTAATTTATTACTGGTATTCCTTAGGATTTGCGAGGTTTCATAAATTGAATTGCCTGTGTAAAACTTCTCAATGTATGTGGAATTCCCATCAATGCTAGTTTGAGCGTTCCTGCTTCAGCTATAAAGTTATTTTGAAGAAGATCACTAATAGCCATGGCAGCTGTGTACGCCCCATCACCCTGACTGCAGTCATTCTTCAAAAGGTACTGAATACACTTTGGATATAAAACAGTATTTACCAGAGGTATTAACAGTCTTTTATTCAATATTAATGAAATCAGGTTGTCATCAAAATGTTCCTCATATTTGTCAATGTTCTAAAACAATAAATCTTTGTTACCTAATTATTGGAAACTGAAAAAAAAATATAGAAAAAGTTTCCAACTCTAACACAATGAATGATTTAATAATATAGACAAATATAATATTATGCAGTTGAGTCACGGTTTTTTTTTTGAAAATGTTGTGCCTTGAGTTGGTAATAATGCATGATTTTGGTATAATTGGGCTAGTGTAGAAAAGGTATTTTTAGTGTAAAGAGAAGTTTTAATGAACAATATACAATCCACTTACATTTTCTCTAGCTATCACCGAAGGAAGTACATTGCTAAGAACATTTTGGTGATTTGACAAAAGACATAACCAAATTTTTCCAACAACGTGGCATGAAGAACTTTCAGATAAAAGTTTTGTAACATCCTGTATAAAATAATACCATTGATTACACATGTGCATATGCAGAAGTCAAATCATATTGAGAATAAAGTATGAATTTTATTTATTGTAAAATAAAACAAAACTTACAGATTCACTGATATTATTTCTGTCAATCAATATTTTGAGTAGAGGAATATTATTATCAATTACTCTATCATCTTTTAATAGTTTTGTAATGAGATGTAAATATGGATTGGTAGTTTTTCTAAAAAAAAGGCAACAGTTACAATTTGCACGTAATACACTAATATTATTAAATAATGGTGGTCAATTTTTTTTATTAAAATATACATGCCCATGTAGAGTTGCTTTTGGAATCCACATATTGACTAGGTCTACAAGAATATGAAATTTGTTCCATGTGTCAGACACATCAATTAATTCAATTAAAATGTTATCTCGCTTTTCTTCATTTTGAATGCTATCATCTACGAAATAATAATGGTTATTTAATATGCGTCAAGTATTATATCACAAAATTAAAATAATTAATTTTTCCACATTGTTATAAATATATTTACCATCCAAATTACAAAACTCGTCTTGATTCCATGTGTTACAGATCATTTCTTTTGTAATCTGTATTAACATATCAGCGTCTTCATAATATGAATCAGTCTATAATGACAAATATAATATAAATTATATTATCTGATAATGTTAATTGTTCAAAAGAAGTATAATGAATTTATAATATTAAATTTTGACCAAGAGTGGCCAATCTTTTCAGCAGCCGGGCCATATTTTAGAAATGAGATTTCCTACCGAGCCGCACAACAATGTACTCCATATAGGGTAAAACCGGGTAATACGCCCCACTTCGTAAAACGCCCCACCCTTCTCCTACTTACACGGAGAGTATTACGAAGCAGAGCTCTTACACGTGTACGACCGTTAGTATTCCACTGGCATGCGAGGTGGAACGACGCTCCGCTGTTTGTTTCAAAAATAAATAAAAAAATTAAAAAATTGTGTTCGGACAATTTGAGGTAAGTTTCATACAAATTCATATTCTTAAATAATTTATTTTTTTATTTGGAATAAACTTGTTGTGTGGTATAATACATTAAATTGTCTTAGTTTTCGAAACGTTGCTGAACGACATAACCTTAAAATATTCTCACATTGGTGGTGAGGCGTTTTGAGGAACAAATTTCCTAAAATGCCCCACCTGCTTGTATGCAATATGCCCCACCTGCTTGTACCTATGCAAAAAACTTCCATAAGTACATACATTGTATTAAGATGGATTATGTTGTGTATTGTTTACAGATGTCGGATGGATATGAAAGAAAGACCCTTCGGGCGTCGTGGAGCGCACAGAACCTCGATGAAGCTATGAAGAAAGTGGAAAATAAAGAAATGGGAGTGAACGAGGCCTCCAGAGCTTATAAAATTCCTTCCAGAACACTAAGAAGGCATCTTATTACGCGCAAACCTAAAGGCCCCCTTGGACGCAATCCGGTATTTAAAGTGGAGTACGAGAAAAAACTAGTGGCACTTTTAAAAAAATTGGAAAAAGTAGGATTTGCACCTGATAGGAAAGACGTAAAAGTCATGGCCTATCAATTAGCTAATAATCTGAATGTTAAAAATTTATTTTCAAATGAATCTAAGACAGCTGGCAACAAATGGTTTAGTGATTTCATGGCCCGAAACCCCGAACTGAGTCAGAGAAAGTCAGAAGGCTTATCTCTGGCTCGGGCATACGGGGTGAACAGAAAGGACGTTGACAAATTTTTCACACTATTAAGTCAAATTTACACAGAAAACGACTTTACAAATCATCCAGAGGATATATTTAATATGGATGAGACCGGCATCCAAGTGAATAATAAAGCAGGAAAGGTGATAGCTACAAAGGGAGCCAGAGATGTGCATACTCTAACCAGTTGCGAAAAAGGAGAGAATATTACGGTCGTGGCTTGTTGCAACGCATTAGGCAACTTCCTTCCTCCTGTTTTGATATACAAAGGCACGTACAACAAACCGCAGTTTTCTGCAGGACTCCCACCAGGATCCCAAGTTTTTATGAACAAAAAATCATCGTACATAAACAGTGACCTCTTCATGCAGTGGTTTGATGAAGTATTTCTTCGTCACAAAAGCCCACGAAAAACACTTTTAATTCTAGATGGCCACAGCTCCCATTGTAACAACATACAGCTTTTAGAAAAAGCCCAGCAAAACGACATTATCCTACTGTGCTTCCCAAGCCACACAACTCACGTTCTGCAACCCCTTGACAGGTGTTTTTTTAGACCATTGAAAGTCTATTTTGCACAAGAAGCTAAATCATGGATGGTGGCCAATAAAGATAAAAAATTAACTCGATACGGTGTATCTAAACTGATCGGCAATGCTTGGGTTAGGGCTGCCACTGTATCTAATGGTATTTCAGCACTCAAATCTTGTGGAATTTTCCCTTACAACCCAAGTGCAATTCCTGACCATTTCTTTTCTTTATCGGATTCTCTGGAAGAACAAAATTTGTTGATAAATGACCGTGAAGAAAATTCAATACGAAAAGACCCTCCATCAGTACTTGAAGATCGGAGTGAAAATGTTTCCCTGACCCAATCTATTATTGAGCCCATTGCAGGACCTTCAGGCATTAATAAAAAAAGTTTACCAGTACAACATTTTACTGAGATTATTCCAGAAGTTCCAGACCTCAACAGAACTACTTCTCCAATTTCACATTTACCAGGCCCCTCAGGTATGAATTTTGATAAAAGAACACCACAAAAGGACATCGAAGATTACACACAGGAAACACCAACAAAAGCATTATCTCAAATTTATCCAGTGCCCAAACTACCTTCTGTATTACTATCATCAAGGAAACAAACAGCGATGGTGCTTACTTCACCCGAAAACATCGCAAAACGCAAAGAAATAACACGTAAAAAAAAGACCGTAAATCCAAATCAACAGAAGGGAAAGAAGAGCGTGTCTACTAAGAAAACAAAAATGGGAAAAAGCGATTGTAAAAAAGTAATTAAACATCCGTTGAATAAAAAAAATTCGAAGAAAAGACTAGCAAAGAAAAATAAAAAAAAAATAATCAACCTCTCATCTTCCGAAAGCAGTGAAGAATATATTGATTCAGCTGATTCATCAGAAGAGGATGTCTCAGATGAGGACATTAACAAATGTGGGGAATGTACGGAAAATTATTACGACACCAAATCCACTGAAGATTGGATTCAGTGCTCATCATGCCGCATTTGGTTACACGAATCCTGTACCATGTACAGTCCGATGTGCAATCGCTGTGGCCGTAAGACTAAAAGGGAAACAATAAAAAAATTGCCTAATCCTTAGATTAACTCAACTTATTATAGATTTTAATTATTACTTAATTTTTTCTAGAATTTTATTATTTAATTGTTCATTATTTTTAACTAGTTACTTAATTTTTTCAAGACTTTTATTTTATAATTGTTCATAGTTTTATTCCTTAAAGTAAGTGTATTCTTAAAGTATGTAGGTAATGTACATATGTGTTGTTAAAATTCATTTTATGTTCAGTTTGCTTCTTATTTTGTTTTTATTGTAAGAAGTCTTGTCTTGAATTTGATGGGGCGTTTTGCGACACGAGTGAGGCGTATTAGGCATCAATCGTGTCTTAAAATGCCCCACTCCACAAAAAATTAATTATTTTTTTATAACTCTTGTGTTGGTCATATCAAAATTATTTGAATGCAATATTGTACCTTTAGTATTAAAGTTTTTTTTTGAATAAATATTTTTCAGTTTTTGTAAATCTGTGATTTTTTATTGAATTTCAAAAAAAAGTGGGGCGTATTAGGCGGTTTTACCCTATGGAACAATTAATAATTTTTACTTCACCTTAAAATTTCTACCCCTCGTCGCCAAATTTTCAAAATGGTATAAGAATTTGAAATGTTTGAAAACTCCTCGGTTTTCTTTAAGAATATTTTCTCAAAATACCTCTTGTAAAAAAATAACGGGCTTTTGTACAGACTATTATTAAAAAAAAAGTGTGCATATGCTTCGCGTGCCACAAGTAGACACCAAACGGGCCGCGGGTTGGCCACCCTTGGTTTAGAAGATGACATAAGCAATCAGACATCTATGTTGGAGAATCATTAATAATAAATTTAGTCAAAAATGTATGTTATAATGAGTTAACTACCATTTGGCAATGTTTTGCAACCAACCTATTCATTTAGAATAGTTAAAAACATGCAAATTTTTGTGTATAATCAACCATTGTAAGTAACTGTATCAGTATATTGTATAAGATTTGAAAATAGGTCTTTAATAGGTCTCCCACTCTTGGAGACCTATTAAAGACGACGTGTATGTTCATTACATACAATTATTTCACTGGTTACCTCACTTGAGGGATATGTTGATGATGCTATAGATGGATGACACTAACCTTGAAAAGAGACATAATTTCAAGCTTCTCTTTAGATGTGAGTGCAGCACTCGTTGTGAACGGTTTCAGTTTGTCAATAATTTTTTGTTTTACTTCCATATTTTTGGTCTTTGCGATGATGATTACTTTCACAATATTTGATATTGCGCTGGAAATAGAATTAATACAATAGCAGCCACTGAATTATTATATTTAATAAAATATAGAGTACCAATATTATTCAACCTACCCTTTATCAAGATTGTCTTGATCCAACATATTTATTATAACATCATTGAATGACATGGAATCATCACTCAAAACAGTAACTAACAAATTGAAATCTTCAAATGATATTTCGTAGCATCTTATAAGAGTTTCTAATGACTGTATTAGGTCAGAGTTTATTCCTTGGCAATTTTCAAAACACCTTCAATAAACAAATGGATGACATTATGTATATTACAATTTAATAATGTTACATTGGTCACGCAATCAAACTACACAATTGAAAACTTACTTGAATATATCCCTGTTTATATTCAGTTTTTTGAAAATTTTTTGAACATCATCAGAGTATAAATTCTCAAGAAATTTTCCCCACACAGCTATATCCTCTCCAATATCATTCCATGACTTTGTCTCTGATTTTACATCTTCGTTACTATATTCATGGCACAGTTCTGCAGTCTGATATGCAATCTGAATTCTTGTCTTGGCAGGAACACTACAAAATAAAAACGCAACAAATTCAATGTACATAACACCATTACTTCTCTATTTAAAGAAAATCTTATGAATCTAAAAAAATAATCAAGTAAAACATCATACATATCAATTGCCTTTGAGCTAAATAAAATGTATTCAATGAGTGATATAAAATCTTCTTTCTTCAATTTATTAAAGAATGCAGAACATTCTCTATATTGCTGTGTCCATTTTTTAGGATTCTGTAGATTTTTTGGTACCTATAATAAGAACATTTATTTTAAAAGAAATTCAAACACATTAATGACTAATTGTATTACCATAAAAAAAAATACAAACATCAAAGAAGTAGAGGAGTAACCAACGATAATATAAAACACTAGAGTCAAAAACAATATCCAAGCATTTGGGTAGATTTCTTAATAATTTGGTGATTAATCCAACATTTCCATTTGTCAAATAAGGTAGTACATGCTCCACAAGCTCGTCTGGATTGGGAGACTCGAGAAGATATTTATAATTGATATCTGAAACAAATAGTAATATTATAGTACGCTCGTGTCTGAGAGCTTGAGAGAAAATTACAATAAAACTAATCTAAAAATTGTGAATTTCCATATGTACATACCTGAACAAGCTGATTTAACTTTTTTAATAAGTTTTATGTGGTCTTTAATAGATAACCCAGCAAAGGCAAAATTTTCATTGATTTTGGTAATTACGTTGAAAAATAATAACAAATGCTGGATATCCTTCCCACTCAAATTATTCCAAACCTCCTTCATCAATCTTAAATAATCAAGAAGACGGTTCAAACAAAGTTTAACAGGTAAGTAATTAACTACAAGTTTAACAATATGAAATACTTACATTTCAGTGACCAGTGAATAATTTTTCTTCAGTGTTTCAATCAACGTAGGTTGTGATGTTAAGTTAACACTTTCTGTAAAGCCAATTTCACTATAATTTAACAATACGTGAGACACATAAGTGATTGCTACTTCAATTTCATCAACACTATATTTTGCGGCCAATTCCAGTGCCATTGCATACTTTTCTTTATTTAAAGTTCTGAAAAATTAAGAATATCAATAGTATTTTGTACAAATTTTTCATAAAAGATTAAAAGCAGAGGCATTTTGAAGAAAGAAGCACCGTGATAAATTGATGATAATGTCTTTCCTGTAACTGGCATCATCAATGAATTGCCTGATGTCCACATCACAGCCCATCATGTTGAGTTTTTCACCTTCAAGTAATTCTACATAACGATTTTTACAATTTATCAAAGCTTTTGCCGCTACACTGTGCTCACACTTTGCTGTTTCAATACTAGAAATCACATCTAATACAAGCTGAAAAAACATACACATTTAAAAATAATATATTTCATATAAACCTGACTATTTCAAAAATAAATTTGGATTTGAAATAAATCCAAATACATCCCAGACACCCTAACAGCAAGCAATATGCTTGTGTCGTGAAGGTGTAGTAAGTCAGCAGAGGGTGGAATCTGAGTCTCTCAATTGGAAATCTAAGACTTTACCGATCAGGTTACTGATCACCTCATTAAAAACAGGAAGACGAAAAAACCTTTGTACTCACTTTAGCAGGTGGAAGGAAGAATGCTACATCAGGTAAGTTGTACATTTCAGTATAATTCAAGAGAGCATAAAAATACATGACACTCGTAATTGTTTTAGCATCCAAAAACACTTTGTGAAATATTGTGTCAAAGACAGAGTGATCTGAGATGCTCAACAATTGCGATATAAATACAGCTGTCTCTTCATATAATAGATGTTCAGCACATTGTATTAGAGCTGAAAATAGAAAACAGCTTGCATTGTTACTATATTCCATACACAGAACAACTAAGCAGGTAGAATCTAATCGGAGAAGTGAGAAAGGCGTCCCAATGCTTAAAAAATGGCTCTAGGCCAACTTAAGTGGTCACATGATCCATTCGAGATCCATTCTGAATTTGAGATCCAAAAGATGATTGCTTGTATGGTTCGCATTAAATGTTTCTTGATTGATGAATCTTAAATCGTAATAGGGTCAATTTATATCACACCAAGCCTAGGTAGCCCACCACTCCCAATTTTTAGATCATTTCAAATCACCAAGAATAAGTCCAAAAAGTACCCCATCACTTCCGAATATTATGATTTTTTATTTACGAGCGGCATGTTAATGTTGACAATAACAGTCCTCGCTGGTAAACTTGAACCCCGATACCTTGGAAAGTATTTGATCTAGATCATGGGTAGCCAACCTATTCAGCAGCTGGGCCAGATTTAAACAATGAGATTTCTTTATGAATATTTTCTCGAAACACCTTTTTCAAAAAAGTAACGGGTACTCGTACCGACTATTATTAATAAAAGTGTGCATATGCTTTGCGGGCCCCATCGGGCCTCAGGTTTGCCCCTCTTGACCTAGACTAGGGATCGGCAACCTTTTGAGTCGGAAGAGACAAAAATTACAATTTACAAAGTTTTTAAAGAGCCACAGTTTTTTTCTTGCCAACAAGTATGAATGTGAGTATGGAACCAAAGAGCTGCAGGTTGCCGACCCCTGGCTTGGACCAAATAAATTTGGCATGGTTTCATAACTTGGTCATAGCAACTTGTAAATAAAATATCATAATAATTGGAAGGGATCAGGCACTTTTTGGATTTTTTCTTAGTGACTTAAAATGATCTAACCTGGCAGTGAGAATGACCATGGATATGATCACTTAAGTTGTCCATGGATATTGAAAGTGATCACTTAAGTTAGCCCAGAGATGCTAAGGCTATTGGATTAATTTGTTCTATATTGAGACAAAGTTTTTGACATTGTTTCCTTTATAGAAGTTAGCGACAGATCGTCATTTGCGAATATTGTCATGGCTGACACAAGGAACAGTGTTGTTAGAGTATGAAAGATTTTTGTATCTTATTCATTACATTTGAATAATATAATCAATATTAAACATACAAAAACTTAATAGTTTTTTTACTATGTAAGAATGTAATTTTTAGGAGTAAAAATTATTTTTTATCAAATGTGTTTTGACATTGGTAACATCATTTTTTTTATGAATACTATTTGTATAAGAAATGAACTTATGAACAAAGCATTTCAATGCGTAGATTTTTCATAAAAAAACATTTGCTGGTTATGGTATTGTCGATTATGTTAAAAATATTGATCATCATAGAAAATTGTATCGACATCGCTATGAATTGTTCTGCAACTAATTCTATCAATTATTTTAATTCTTGGAATCCTGAATTGGATCAATGTGGTATTTTTTGGCTTTGTCATCTTCTTATTATTGTTTCGTCTATGATTCCATAATACCTTCCAATACGTTTATATAGTTAAGTTTGTTTTATCAAATATTTAAAAATAAATGACAGTACCTTCATCAGGATTAACATCACAACATCCATAATTCACAGAATTCTGAAGGAAAGTGTTTCTCATTAGGGCTTGCAATAGTACTAGCTGTTTATCCAAAACATCTGGTGTAGAGAATCTATCATACTGGGTGAAGATGTTAGAAATATGACAATCTTTGTGAAGAGAGGAATAGAAACAAGGAGAGATAATTTTAGAATCTTCAAGTACAGGTTTTGCATCTTCTTCCTCAGGTTCACTTTTTTCATTTAACCAACTGCAAGTTTATATGACTGATATTAATGTTTATTAAAATTATAAATAAATATTTACAACATCAACATGATTACAACTAGTAAGAAATAGTTTGTTATTGAGAAGACATGTTGTATAAATTTGGGAAGTAATTTCATATTTGATGCTCATCTTTAATGATGTATTTGACAGCAAACAAAGCTCTAATAATCATCATCATCATCATCGCCCTCAACGCTCCTCTCGGGAGCACTAATAATACAAAATTTATTTTTTACCTGATATTTAGGACTTCTTTCCAAGATGATTTGTCGCTCAAATTCATTAACGGTTTGTGAATATATTTTTCTAAGACATGAGACGCAGACAATATGCTTTTATTTTCATTTTGAGGCTGTAAAACCAAAATTAAAATAAATGAGGTTAGATAGAGACGTTAACCCTTTAGAATTGGTGAAAATGATTGTTTGTGTACGTATGCCAGATAATTTATTTGGTGCCATTTTTCAAGAGTGTGATAATATAAATCTTACTAATGTCAATCCATACACATTAAATATATTGTGAATAATGTTTGTTGTAATATAAAACTTACTGATGTCAATGCATCCACATAGTCATCATCCGTAGACTCCACACTGTCTTGTAAATTAACTTGTTTTACATTTAGTTTACATGTCAAGTTAACTAAATTATTCATTTCAGTTTTAAGCATTTCTGCCTCTATATGTGATCTTGTTAGAATCAAACCTTCTATGTGGTGTGGCTCGCAATACAGAAGTGCCAAATTAAGGAGATCTCTTTTCAATATAGAATCTGTTAGTTGGAGCTCTGCTCCCAGCCTCCTGGCAGCTTTTTCAGCCTTCTCTGTTCCAGGCCCAATGTCTGCTGTTACTGCTAGGAGTCTTCGACACAATGACTGGCATGTTTCATAATCTTCGTTATCGGCTGCTTTCTCAGCACAAAGAGATGTTACTATTATTTCTCTGAAATAATATTGACTATCATAATATCCTTTTAAGTACACAACAACACAGATTAGCATTACAAATAAAAAAATCACCTTTGTTTTTCATTGTCACTAGATACTCTGAGCAGTTTTGCAAGGTAGATGAGTTTATCAACTGACTTATAAGCCTTGTTATTACAATTTAAACAGTCTTCTATTAATCCCAACTTGGGTGTGTACAATCTCACTGTAAAATAAATAAATAAATAAACACATTGACGGAGACCCACTGTCCACCCAGATACCATACAAGTCTGGGGATTTCCTATCCGAGTAAATAAACAGATATCAATCTTTTATTATATATACAAAAATACTAAACCTTGTATTGGTAGAATAGCTAAATCAAATTCCTCAATAGTTTTTAAAGCCAATAATAAATCTCTTTCGTTTTCAATGTCAAAATGTTCATATTTTATAAGTTGCAGGCATACCCTGTGAAAATTATCAGTAATTAAGATAAAAGTGAATTAAAAGAAAACTTACATAACAAAGTATTAAGAACAGAAAAATATTCATGAGGAAATGCAACAATAAGACGTTATTGTAATTAAATTATTTACCATGCATAATCCAAAGATGGACTGGAAATACTTGAAGCTGAGTTGAAGTAATTTACAGCAGCATTCAAAACAAGCGAGATACTTCTGTCATAGGTAACCTTCTGAGCGACATGTATTTTATGTGTAGATAGTGTCTTTTCCAATGGGAAAGACTCTGTTGGTGGGCTCGGATCTTTTTCAGGATGACAAGTTAATACATGTCTAGCAGACTGAATGTTTATTTTATTTGATGACGATAGTAACGACAAAGCGAAAATCTGTAAACAAAATAGAAAAGGTATATTTGATTCCTGGCTAGGCTAAAATAAAGAATGTCCTTTTTCAAATTGCCATGGGTCTGGGTGTTGCATGTGTATGTGTTTCATGCATTAAATAAGTGTATTATTTCTAATTATATGAATATAATAATTATGTTAAATGGTACATATATGAAAAATTACCTCGTAGCAAAATTCAACATCAACACAATTAAACACTTTTGCTTGAAGCTTTAATATATGGGCAAGCAACTTATTCCAAGCTTCAGCTGATACTGTAGTGGAACTAAAACATTGTATTAACAAATGAAACATTGCTATGATTAATTCACTGCTTAGTATCGGTGTTTAGGTAACTGAATGTTATTCTATTACAGCTGTTTTTATTTAGAGACTCAAAAAGAGATTAACAATGTGCTCAAAATAAAAACAATATAGTAGAAAAACATTTGTTTTTTTCATTTCAACGCTAAGATAATTTAAACAAACAAATTTTTGTTTTATTTTGTTGTCATATATGCAGTAGTGATCTTTAGTGGGTGAACAGTAGAAACATAGGAGGCCTTGTGCTTATGGAGGCCCCTCGCAAGAGCATGATTTTGATATTGTTATGGCTAGAAACAAATTCTAGAGATACAAAAATATTTAATACGACTTGTCTCAATATTATGACTTTATTTTTATGTATATTTTTATACATCAGAATCTAATGAAAGTTATCCCTTTGCACATTTTTTTTTGCATAATATGTTGTAAATCCACTAATATTATAAATTTGTAGGAAAATTAAGTTTTTTGACTTATTGCAATAAAAATAAAGATATTATGTATATTACGTAAGTTTTAAATTTACATAAAAAATAAGTTAGATAAATGTCTATTTTTAGGAAAAAAAATTAATGTTCACTTTGGTAAATACTTAATATCATGTAAAACAATGGCGCAAAACAACATGTGCTATTATTTGTTGGCTAATAGCCGACACATGAGTCATGACCCCAGTAAATCGATGCTGGCCTTCAGCCGACACATGAGTGCTAAAGATTAAGTGTTTTACAAAATTGTTTTGCCTGGAACGATACACAATTTTATTCACTTGGGAGCCACTGAAAGCTAAGACTGCCACTGAATATGTCTGTTTTCAAAATATTACAAAAAAAAAATTAAAACATATTTTTTTTAAATATTGTAAATTCCATCACTTGCTTTATTTGGCAATTCTTTATATTTACCTCTGAGA
The DNA here is from genome assembly GCA_947579605.1 of Athripsodes cinereus. Classification (NCBI taxonomy): domain Eukaryota; kingdom Metazoa; phylum Arthropoda; class Insecta; order Trichoptera; family Leptoceridae; genus Athripsodes; species Athripsodes cinereus. Next base: position 11,953,740 of record OX388311.1, read on the forward strand.
TGTATTTTTAGCAATCCTCTCAAGAACCTTAATTGCCTCCTTTTGATTATCTGATAAATTCTTTAAATCTGAATATACAATAGGTACATTGTGCATCTCTAGTAAAGAACATGCTTCCAAATATCGTTTCATTTCATTATATGCTTTCACGTAATATGATGGGGCCACACTGTTGTCCCTAAAATAGTAAAGCAGCAGTTGAGAAACACCAGAGGTGAGCTAATATTTCTAACTAATATTGTGTCTATTAAATCATCATTATACTTTTCTTTGTCCAATGTATTTAAAAGCTGGAAGCATAAATTGAGTTGTTTCAAGGAATCTTGCGCTAGAAGACATCCTTCTATCAAATCTAAACAAGTTTTAGTATTCAGAGAGAGCTCATCAGAATGATCTAATATCTGAAAAAAAAAATATTAATGACACAATCATGTTAAAAATATAATGTTCATATAATAAAATGTAATTAAATAATTATGTCTTACCACTATGGGTAAGGAGAGATCTTCCTTTGCAATATTTATAACATACTCTTTGAAGAGAGCCTCTTTCAAGTTTTGTGTATCAGACAGTTTTTGACATCTCGTAAGGTAAGGGTATAATATATTTCTAACATCGTCAATAATGGAACATTCTGTGGACTATAAAAAGAAGAAAACCATTGGTAGATTCCTAGCTGAATAATATAGCAATCTACAGTAAATAAAAAAATGAGTTTCATACAATATATGATGAGATTTTACATTTAATTTTAAATGTAACGTTAACTTAAAATAATTTTAACTTACAACTTACATGCGACATGAGATATTTGATAACTTGGAATGGTGAACATCCTTCCAAACAATATAAAGTCATATCATGTACTCCAACATCATACACTAAAGTATTAAGTGTTATGAGAAGATTTTTTAAAGCATCTAAACCTGGAATTTTACCTTCCTGAGCTATTACAATCAACTTCAGAGCATTACTAGATAAACCAGATAACTTCTCAATCTCTTTTGCTCTATTTGAATACCATTCTGTTAAGTCTGTACTTGGAGATGCCGTCTTGTTTCTGTTATCAGGAGAATCTAATCCCAAATCATCGTTCCAAACATTTAAGTCCCAAATGTCTCTGTTGAACATGTACGTACATATATTAATTGGAAATAAGAAACAATGTATGAAATATGAATAATCATAATATTTAAAAAATAAATAAACATCTACCTAAATATCTCCTTTTCACACCAATCCTTTTCTCTTTCTAGAACCTTGGGATCTTTTGGAATTTGTTTTGTTGATGTAGGTAGTAGCATTTTATATTCATTTGGATCTAATGTTTCGGGCAAGTTTTGAATCACTATAAGCTGTTGAGACAATTGACTCATATGAGGCCACAAACATTTTAATGCCTGGATCCTCCCACTTCTAGCAAGATCTATCGCACTCTTTGTTATTGTGTTGACTCTTAACTTATCATATTCTTCGCTAGAGTAAGTTGAGAATTCACATTTTATTATTGCCTGTAAAACACAATTCACAAGACATGAAGAAAAAAAACAACAAAACAAATATGAAAACAACAACACATTATGTCTTAAAATTTATTATATCTGAGGAAAAAATCTTAAAACCTTGTATATTTCCAAACGATCTAAATAAAACAGCATAGTGTGCCTGTAGCGTAAAATTTCAGTTTGTTGTACAGACAAATCTCTAACAGTTAACTTGTTTAGAAAAGATTTGGGTTCGGCTTTACTATCAATACCTAAAACAACATAGGATACAGTCACATCATAATAAAATATAATACATTATTATAACGGAGATTATATTAATTACATTTATTCAGGTTATGGGAAAGTATTTATTACCTTTTAACATTTCGGCATTAGAGATCTCTAAACCAAACTCTATCAACTCTTTGGCAGCTGTCAGTGCTTCTGGAACTCGATCACAACATTGTTGAATAACCCACATTTTCTTGGAAACCTTGCTCTAAAAAGTATTTACATATATTGTTTCTAAAATAATATACCCATATAAATAGAGGACTCTTTTAACCTAGACGTTTTATATTTAAGAATTCTCAATCACACCAAAGTCTCTGCATTTGATTTTTGATAGTTTTTTTACTATCTACTATTACGCTACTACTAGTATTATCTATTATTACGCTAACCAAATAGTCCTTGATACTTTGATGAGAAACTGGTGATGTACGCCATTGTTGTTGGTAAACCAAATCAGTATCTAAATTGTATGACTGTGCAAGGTTGAGAGCTTCCGTAAAGTCAGCATGCTCAATCTAAAATTTAAAAAATTATCATATTAAAAAGACACACACAAATTATGAAATAATTATAAACATTTTAATTTTCTTATTTATAAAAGGATAGAATTTAAATGAGTGACAGAAAATTCAAATAATAGGTTGCAAATAATACAAATGAACATATTACAGAATTATTAATTGGGCGACTAATGTGAGTGACAACATAATACTAGTGTGAGCAACCACTAACACAAATTGTGCGACCATATACAACTATTAAGGTGACAACATTGTAAAGAAAAAGTAAATGGAAAATTGTGTAACAATATTTTTAAAATGAGCTGCATTTTACTTAAAATGACGTGTTTAGAAAATCAAACAAAATCAAAAATATTATGAAAATAAAGGTGGTCGGCTGCCAGATAGATCAGGAGTTTACGGGTTTGAACCCCACCGCCGACATACTCCACCTTCAAGATAAAAGCATATAGTTTTATGGGAAGATGTATTTAATTTTATAAATCAAAGCAATTTGTCTGAAAATAATAATAATAAAGAAGAACGTATAAATGACACAAATTAAAATAATTACATAAGTTCAAGAATAAAAATTGGATTAAGCTATTTCTCTTGGTAAATTCTATCATTCACTTGATACAGATACATAGTCGCTCAGATAGTATTTTTTGTTGCTCGTTTAGTATTTTCAGTCACTCACCTAGTATAGCCTTGCCCGATTTTATTTATTTATTATTTATTTATTCATTCTTTACTGTACATTGATTAAAAACAATTACATAAAAGGTATACATTCAAATTAAATACAATCAATTTACAGAGGGCGAGTTTATCGCAAAGGCGCGATCTCTTCCAACTAACCCAAAAGTATTAACTTAAAAAAAAACATATGATAAAAATAAAATCAATAATCTAAAGATTTTCAGCATTTTTTTGTTGTTTCATAATTAGTATTAAAGCTATAGTTAGTTACTATCCCGTGGAGCACCCGGTAAAGAATTGGTCTCCCACTCTTCTCCGTAAGTTTTCGAGTGACCTGTAAAAGGCAGGTGTTCGAAAAAATAAGACATTTTACATCTAAAATTCGGCGATGAGGTTTGCCACCCATCCTGAATGTCTTAATTTTATATTGGCACGGAGAAGTCAGCTTGCATGTTTTATATGCAGCTGGTCTGCTGGCTACCCAACTTGTGGGATATGCCGTGATGGTATAGTAGTAGTAGTAGTAGTATTTAATTTTTAATTAACTATTTGTTTACTTAGTCGCCCATTTAAATATTTCTATTTATAAAACTAACTTTTCGAGCATATAAATCTTCAGGAGTTGTGCTACGAAGACAGAGCAATCTGTAAAGTCGAGAAAGCAAGTGTAGTTTTTTTGGTTTCGGTTGAAATCTTTCCATATCAGTAATAATATATAACGCAGTCTTAATAACTTCTGCGCTTCTGTTGAGATATGAAACCTTCTCTTCATCAGAAGAATCTCCTCTATCCTCAGTTTTCTCAACATTTGTACTAGCAGGAATCTCCTAAAAAGTATCAATCAATTTATTGTATCGTTTGTTTCATTGCCTTATATAAGAAAGTTAAGTTATCTCATTTACAATATGTTAACTTACAGATACTTCTGAATCTCTTCTTAATTTCTTAGCCGACACCAACATTGCTTCACATTCTAGTGACAAGAATCCATTGTCAAAAGTACTTGAAATCTGCAAATACATGTTGTGTCTAAATGAAGATAATCAAAAACTAGATAATGAAAATATAAATTGATTTCTTGGTGTAAAATTGTGAAACAGATTTTATTAGAAAAATAATAAATTTGAATGAAAAGTAACATAGTATTATTACCTTAACCATTTTCTTATTTTATAATCAAAGCAATGAAGTAAACCAGAACACAAAAATTAAAATTATAGATTTTAGATAACCTAATAGGTAGAAAACAAAATATATATTTATCATCAAATTATATTTGATTGTCAGCAGATTATTCTTCTTACACATCACAATTTACATGTTAAAATTTATAAAAAATTAAAAGGCAATAAGTACCTGAGGATGTCCATGCAAAAATTCTGGATGGTCTCCAAGCATATTGTGTAAATCTGTTATGGAACAAATGGAGATGGAGCCATTCAAACGTGAAATAATAAGAGCCTGGAAAAGAAGAATAAAAACTAAAATATGGTGAGAAAAGTGGGAATATATATGATGTTATGTGTGAATAAATAAATGAATGCAAAACCTCATTAGTCCACCAACTTAAATCTATTGGAGTAAATTCCACATTTTCCCCATTTAGTATCGGCCATACTTTATGTTTCCCAACAGGGACTAAAGGACTTTTTATGTTAAAATTAGGTTGTGATGTCAGAGACCAAATTTTTGAGAAACGTAAAGCAGGCAGATTCCAAAGAGACACACTGCCATTTAGGTGTAAGCAAGCTAGAAGACTTCCATTTGGTGATGCTGCCGCACGAGTAATTATACTCTGCAAAAAAAAAACATTTAAATTAGTAGAATAATAAAATTAGTTAAAATCAATGTGTTATTGTTATGTAATGTTATTTTACCTGATTGTTTGTTTTCCATTTTGGAATGATGCGTGATGACAAAAGAGAAGTGAATGAATTTTGTACTTCAGAATCAAGTGAAATACTCAACTTGTAAAATGGACTATCATTTAAAAGCCGCCATCCTTTCAATCCATAATAAGATGGATTTTTTGATTCCTAAGCAGAAATAATAAAAATTAACAGTACATAATATGTTACATAATATATTAAAAATTTAAAACTTCATTAGTTAATGAAAGATAAATAAAAATTAATGTTTATTTTAAATAGAATTACTGTAACCCATAAACTGCTACTTTCTGGATTTGTCGTGACATCAATTAAATCAAACTAACATTTGGGTTACAATAAATAACAAGTTAAAACATAGTGTAATTAAAATCATTAAATGTCTAAACAACAAGATAATTTCAAAACATTAATGTTGTTGACCGAAGGTACTTGTTGGAAGTCCATTTCAAGATAATTAAAAAAAAACACAATATTTAGCTAACTTCCAAATGACTTTTATTATTTCGCGTACTAGTATTCGGAGACTATCGTCTCCATCATCAGGCGATTAGTAAAAAGTTTACTTTTTAAATTTACTTTTTACTAATCGCCTGATGATGGAGACGAGAGTCTCCGAATACTAGTACGCGAAATAATCAAAGTCATTTGGAAGTTAACTAAATATTGTGTTTTTTTCAATTATAAGATAATTTCACTAATTTTATTTTCACTAAATGAGTAAAACTCCATTAATAAATTAAATATTTATAAGTGAAAACACAAAAAGAGTTTTAAATTTGTTTATTGAACCGGTAACCCGAAACATATGTCACTATTTCAATAAACAAATTTGAAACTCCAAAAGTGTTTTTATTTATAAATATTTAACAAGATATTCTTTTTCACAATACACCTATCATGACAACAAAACCAGAGCATTAAGAATGTTAAGGGAAAGACTAACTCAATTCTTGTAGAATCACTTTAAATTCAGGATGCATGAAATGATGCATGAGTTCCCAAGAGAGGGTGAGAGTAGAAAAACAATAAGTAAAACTGACGTAAAATTACCTTTTGATTAGAAGGTAACCCTGTAACAAACAATAAATTATGCGAAGAATGGTACGTGATTGTGCTTACACCTCCTTCAAAATTAAATACATGATTGGTTGTGAAGCCATCTGTTGGAGACAGAAAGTAGCTCCGTAAGCATCCTTTGTAATCGACCAAAATAACTTCACTCGACCTAAAAATTATAGAAACACTTTCATTAAGTATAATAGCAATCTTATAGAAGAGAAGTTTTTTCCTATTTCAAGTGGAAGGTATTAATAGTATATCAAATACACAATATAGGTATGGTTTCTTTTTGAATCCAATAAAAACTCAAGCAATTGTCATCAGTAGCAAAAGAAAACTTGCGAAATTTCCAGCTAGTAATTTTCCAGCTCCAGCTCTTGAACTATGTGATTCTGTCATCAATCTTTCACAAACAGTAAAAAATATAGGCAATACATTCGACTACAATCTATCTTGGGCGACCCACATCAAAGAAGTTAGTCGGAAATTATTCTTTTCAACTTCAGTTTTGCTGCCCATAGAAACAAAACATATTTTTGCTCTCACTTTTCTTTTACCAATTGTGTACTATGCGGATTGTACCAGTAATACTTATACCACTAAAGAATGCAGTGCTAAATTATATAGGGTACAAGATGTGTGTGTGCATTTGGTTTAAAGAAGTACGGTCGAGAATCTCCCAGTTTCGTAGCTAATTTCAGTGGTCAAACTACAAGGAATCCTGTAATCTTCATATTTTGAACTTCTCTTTTAATATCATAGAGCATGAATCATCCCAATTTCTTTTCCAACGATTTACTAATCTTGGCTCCCTCGGATTTCCATTACGGCCTCAAGACGGTTGAGTTTTGGCAATTCTTCCTCACTCAATGAATTTTTATAAATCTTCTTCCAACGTCAATGCTGCTATAGTTTGAAACACAATCTTTCCAGAGATGTAATCGTACTGCCATATACATCAGTACGATCATTTCTAATAATAGAGTATCCAGAAAAAGAAGTTAAAGAATCAGAGGAATAAGTTTCAGAGATGGCTGCAATATCAATGTTTTGGGACTCGAGTAAGTGTGTGATCCTGGACTTCATAAGATGTCTAGGACTTGAGAGTTCGCTTTGACTGGCAACATCAGGAAAGCTAAGTAGGGGGAGTACAATAGAACTTATAGGTCGCAGTGCATACTTTATCCCAACAATAAAATTTAAAAAAAATATGTTATCACAATGGAATTAAAATGTAGTTTATTTATAACTGGACAACATTTAAGTATCGTTAACGTGCCAAAGCACCTCAAGGACACTGTACAATTCATCAATTTTGAGACATTACATCCATGTCATAATATAAATAAATAGATTAAATGAGAATCTTGGATACATAAAGGTTAGTTAGAAGAGATCGCGCCTCTATGATAAACTGACCCTCTGTAGGTTGATAATATATTATTTTAATGCATTGTTCTATAAAATTGTATGTAATCAATATACAGTAATGAATAAATAAATAAAAATATCCATGTCAGAAGTTAAATATCGTCAGCCTAATTCTAATACACCGTAAGTCATTTTTTCGAATTCAAATTTATCATGGATTCATGTTCCGTTTACAGTAATACAAATCTTTTTTTTTTTAACCTCTAAAGTGGTATGGACGTACAGGTACGTCTGTCAATATTACGACGCAAATCAAAAAAATATATAAAAATTTAACACTGCACTGCCATCTATACAATGTTCTTGACAATATTTTGTACTCGTGTAAAATTTTCGAGTTTGGGATATTTTATAGGTACGTAAACATGCGAGCGAGGTCACAGCGCTGCCATCTTCTTTTTTTTCGTTTTGCGGGATTGCAAACCAGTAGTTCGTGTGTGTCATATTATTTCGTATGTTAGAGCGTTTTTTGCATTTTATTGTGAATTTTGTTAGTTTTTTACTTCGTTTTTATTTGATGATCACTTTTTGAAACAAATATTTAGAGAGTGATATTCCAACATTTTATAAAGGCCATTTTGAGTCAATTCTTACATTTTTACAAATTGATAGTAGAAATTTTGAGCCATAGTTATAATAGCTACTATAGACAAATTTGAGTGATATTAAAAAAAAAGAACATAAACCCTCACACAAGTATAAACATAAAAAAAATAATTGGGATTTTGAGTATTTATTATAACTCTATAAAAGTGTTTGTTATTTTTTCTGCGACCAAAGGTTGATGATACATATAACCCAAATATGAATTTTCATAGGAAAACTGCATTAAAAATGAGGAAGCGCGGACGTCCAAGAACCACGTGGCTTGATCACGTGGACCAAATTCTTATGGACGGACGCGTGCTGAGTAAGAGAAATCGGCGTGCATGTATGAGAAACTGGATGAATGTAGAGGAAGCGAAAGAAGTATGTAAGGATAGATCTATATGGCGTTCCGTTCTCTCTGCCTACCCCTCCTGGGACATGGCGTGAGGGTATAGTATAGTAGTATAGTATTTTTTTTATTATTTTTTATGGAATAATCAGTATGATATTTATATAACGTGATACTTAAAAAAATAATTTCTAACAGTGAAAAATACTCACTCCATTACAGGTTAACTTGTCAATTTTATTAGATGTTTCGAGTGGAAGTGTAAACTACGTCGCAAATAACCAATTCAATCCAAGATATAATTGTTTTATGTTCTTCCTGTTAAGTTAGCTGATATAACTGACTTACGGTGTATTGAATTAAGCCGACGATATACTGTGTTACATTATAATTAATAAAATAAAATACAATAACACAGTAAGTTAGATATAACTGACTTACGGTGTATTGAATTAAGCCGACGATATACTGTGTTACATTATAATTAATAAAATAAAATACAATAACACAGTAAGTTAGATTTTTCAAATAGGAAGGTTGCTATGCTTGTTTCCACAGTGTTAACACCAAAAATATTGAATAAAGATTTAAAAATGTTTACCATTTCTGCTTTATCCCTTTGCGATCGACTCTTGATGTTAAAAAAATTATTCCCGATATAGCATATGAGTTGTCTGTGAATAAGATTTCAGGTTGTTGTATATGTTCCTACAAGTTGTAAACATTCAAAAATTAATGTTTCATTTTAATTGTTAGCATAGTTTATATGTTGCATAAGACTATACGACAATTGAAATTGCTTACAGACTGAATTGTGAAGAGGTTTGTAGCCATCAAATCATAAAATGAAACATTTCCATTACTTTGTGAAATAGCTAAGAGAGAACAGTCAGGACTCCAAACCATTTTGCGCCATTGTGGATAAGGATCTCTTGAAACTAAAATAAAGTAGAATGACAGTATTATAATAATATTTCTATTACTAACAGAGATTGTCAAACAATAATAGTTTTATATGAATAAGTAGTACCTCCTGCACGTGCTACAATTGTGGAAAAGTTCCCTCTTTTAGTTCGAATTTCAACAGCAGAATCTTGTAAAATAGCCACAACTTTCCCATCATCGCCAAGACTGATTTGCCAAGGTTGTAATTGATTTACAAAACTACAACAAAATGTGTATGAATTAAATTGAAATGCTCTCGGTTTCTTAATCACAACATAATATATTTTCGTAAAATCGAAATTTATGAATACCTTGAAATGTTTTCGAGCAATGTTTCAGATTTCAACACTGTAACCACACGTTCAAGTAAAGGTGCCTTATTATCTCTAGCTATTTCACCACGCTTAAAAGATAATAATAGTATTATTTTACCAAGTAGCAAAAGAAATCAACACTAAAAATAGCAAAGATTTGTGATTTTTACATACAATAAAATCTGGATCTGGTCTCCATTCCGAATACACAAATAATTCGTATAATATATTTTCCTTTTGTGAAGTTGTCATTTTGAATTAACTATTTTATTTGAATTCTTCATTCATAATTTTCAAAGTAAATCTTTGTGGAATAGATTTTTTATTCAATTAACCTGATTTATTTCATGCGAATATTGACAATTGACAATTTGCATTGGCAAAGGCTATTTGTCCGTAATTACATAGAAAAAAGAAAGAAATTATAAAATTTATCTATGGTGAACTTTTCCATAGAGAAATTGCAAAATATGTTTATGGTTAACTATTACACACTTTTTTCATAGACTTTTATACTATAATACCTAGACGTCGTACTAACCCTCAAAAGTGTGTCGAATTGCACGGCACTTTTCGTTAGCTGGTTGGCAAAACATTGGTTTCTGCGGTACGTTTGCTTGACGGTTCCTCGTGTTTCGTTATAAAATCCTCGTTTATACCATATTTTATACTTTTGAATGAATGTTTTTATAATACTAAGGAGTTGTTTAGTGTTTGGTATTAATTATAATCCGATTTTTCTTTTTATTTTAAGTTTGGTGTGGTTTTAAAATTGTATTGACTGTATACAGTAGTTCATAGTTTTAATATTAAGTTAGTAATAGTTGTTTTATTGATATACTTTTTTTTGCTAATCAATGAAATCTTTATCGGACTCTAAATTTATTTTAGTATATTTTAACAGATATAATATAAGGATTCACTTTATACATCTGGCCGAAGGTAGATTTAGAATTGAACAATCGGCTTCAATCAAAACTCCATTTTTGGTCGAACACTAACAATGATTGCATAGTGCTGATAAAATTGTTTTCGTTTTGTGATTTTGTATACTATTTCTGTTCACATGTATTTTCAAATGTTTTGTTATCTGAATGAATGAATAAATAAAAAAATCTTTAATTTGGTATGTACTAGGTATATGAAAACTATTTGTACATTTAAAATAATTTCAATAAAGTATATTTATTACAATTATTTCTTTCTTTAATTATTTCAAAAACCACATTTACTCCACAAACATCTTTAATATTGTTTTCTATATTTTTGAAAGCAAGAGGTGACCCAGGAGCCAGGGTTGGATCTAAATTTCATCTCCGTTGAATGACTAAAAATGTTAATCAAACCAATTCTAGTTCACCTGTGGTAAAGATCGAGAATTTATTCTCTGTATATATTTTCATCTATTTATCTCCTATGAAAAAGATAGCCAGTGGATCTACTGTGTAATGAATTCAGAGATCATCCTCTATGTGACATACCTAAAAGTTAATATGTACATATATTTGAGATATTGCATGGTTCAAATAGAAGCTACTACTATTACTATACCATCACGGCATATCCCACAAGTGGGGTAACCAGCGGACCAGCTGCATGTAAGAAACATGCAAGCTGCCCTCTTCGTGCCAATATAAAATCAAGACAATCAGGTTGGGTGGCAAACCTCATCGCTGAATTTAAGATGTACAATGTCTTAATTTTTTCGAACACCTGCCTTTTCACACAGGACACTCGAAAATAGAAGCTCCAAACTCTTATTGTCCTGTAAAGACGTATTATTGTGTTATTAAATAAAGTAAAATAACATTCTACTCTGGGGGTTTTAGTTTGGTAGTTTGAGTACATGAGCCAAACATATCAACAATGTAAGAATCACCTCATATACATTGGAAAAATAAACAAAAACAAAAACCATGTTGGTATTTTTTATATTACTAGACATCTCAATTGCTTTCTTAATCGATTCGTTTTAATTTTTCAACTGTTACGTTTATTTTAGTTAAATAAATGCGAAAATTTTACAGCATACTCCACATTTCCTATACAAATTGCCATAGTTCTTGCCAACCAACTGTGCGAAAGAGACAATCTTTGTTTGCCTCACTTCGCCGCTATGAAAAGTTACCGAGGTACTCTGTCTAGGTATATAGTATTAAAGTCTATGACTTTTTTTAATAAAAGTCGGTATAAGTACCCGATACTTTTTTGAAAGAGGTATTTTGAGAAAATACTCTAAAAGAAAACCGTGGAGTTTTGAAACACATTAAATTCCTATACCATTTTGAAAATTTAGCGACGAGGGGGGAGGGGGGGGGTAGAATATTTTAGGTTAAGAAGTTAAGTTATCAAATGTTCCATATTTGGAGTATATTGTTGTGCGGCCCGGTAGGAAATCTCATTCTGAAATTTGGCCCGGCTGCTGAAAAGGTTGGCCACCCATGTTCTAATCGATTTATCACACTTTATCAGGTTATGGAAATTACTTTGTTCTTACACAAAATATACGATCTTAATACTCTTTATACGGGAACATACCTATAAAACATGAAATATACAAGATGACAAATGTTTAAATGATATTGCACTATTCAAGCATTGAAAGTGTGCTTTCTCATAAATCAAACTAACCGAAAACGTAATAAGAAATGTCATCGGACATTACGACTGCCAATCAGTGTGACCAGATTTTATTTTCAAAAACTACTAAATGGGGAAGTCAAAAACTACTAAATGGTATAGGAATTTAAAGTATTTCAAGAACTCCTCGGTTTTGTTAAACAATATTTTAAAATAGTACCTTTTTACCGGGTATTTGTACCGACTGTTGTTACTTTTCGGATACTTTCATACCGACTATTGAAAAAAAGTTACTCGCTTAAATTTCTACCTTCCCCGTCGCCGAATTTTCAAAATGGTATAGGAATTTGAAGTATTTCAAAAACTCCTCGGTTTTCTTCAACAATATTTTCTCGCAGTACCTTTTTCTAAAATGTGTCCGGAATTTGTACCGACAATTATTTTCGATCAGTAAGTATCGGGTACTTTTCCAAGTACCCGATAATTTGCCGACTAAATACAAAAACTGCCAAAAATCTACTAAAAACTACTAAACATTCTTGCAAATGCCTCAAAAACTATTAAAAAAGTAGGAAACTACCAAATCTGGTCACACTGCTGCCAATATTGACAGACGTCAAAACAGCATGGCTTTGTTTATCTTTACATAAAATTCCTTACGAATAGCCATTGAATTGACAGAC